>JAHWFP010133345.1:0-13346 GCA_023313725.1 Lithobius niger
AATAGGGAAATCGAATGCGTTATCTCTTGCACGCGAAATTACTCTTGTGTTGCATCAGAAGGACAACCGTCATGTCTAGGTCCGGCCATTAGCCGTTATAGGGGGCCATTCTTATCACTACATCTAGATGCAAACCCTCATACAACTGCAGACCACCCACTAAAGAGAGGTAACAATATAAAAGCAGGATACGATCCCTACACGTTCTCTTTCGTCCTTAAATTCCGACTAACTCGTGCAAACCTCATCCCTTCTAACTGCCAAAAATGAAGAATTCAAGCGGCCAAAACACTTCAGGTAAGTCTGAAAACTATTATTTTAATTTAGAAATACCGTGCCGAACATTATATACCTTCTAACGCTGTACCCGAGAAAGTAGTGGAACATTTTTCTGGGGGGCGTGGGGGGGGGGAGGGGGGCAACTAATGTTTACGTTCCCTTTCCCAACTGATCCGTCTTCCCCTACATTAACAAGAAAACTGTTAATAATTCAGGAACACGATAAAGGTTTTTTTCGATCACCTCCCACCTCCCATTTAAGGGCGCGTTTACACTGTGACTCGCGTTTACATTCTCGCAGCTAGAATTTAATCGCAGTGACAAACGTGTCGTTGCTATGGGAAGAACGCTACCTGGATTAACTAAATCCGACATCGATTGAGTAAATACTTGCAGTCTTATAATCCGTGACAACAAGATAAAGGAGTCCTCCTGACGATTCGATTGTCCCAGGCGCTTCTGAACTCGCATTATTGACTGTTTTCGTTGCGATCCGACAGAGCTAAAACCGCCGCCTTGTCGGTATTTCAGATGATTTCTAGCTTTTAGCTGCATGAATGCAAGCATCGTACGTCGTGTCGCGAGGCACGAGGAGAAAATTTGCGTCCGCGTTGTTGCCATGGTTACTACGTATACATAACTCGAAAGCCGCATTCTCCGACAAAGGCGAGAAGCAGCCAGCAGATTTAGTATTGACCAACTAAAAGCTAGTGAGCGAGAAAATTGCCCTTACAAGTGTTCTGAAGCATGTGGCATTCCAAGATGGCTACAGAAAACAGCGTTTAAAAACATTCTTAGCTCGTAATCCTAAACCTTTTACAAGTTTAAAACTAAAAAGGTTAAAGACGTAAAACCCACGTTTTAAAGGGATGGTAGCGGGGAGCAAGCAAGTTAATAAAGTCAAAGAAACAAAATTTGCTGTAAATATTTATTACAAACGAAGATACACAATCGGGATTCAACGTCGTGAAAAACTGAGGCTGATAATAATTGCGTAGCAATAATGACGTAAAAAAATTCACGTCATAATGAGTCCGGGAATGGAAACCAGATCTTTGGATCAAACCTCCAACATAGGGCCTCCACATCATACGGCAAGTTAGCATAGACATTGAAAATGTCGAAGTATAGCAAGTGGGAGTAGGTTTAACCCATGGACCATCAGTAAAAATGTGAGTGTTCTGTTTATCTTTCCTCTAGAGCACGTTCTTTGACGTTACAAAGAGTTGAAATTCACGTTTAGGGTACGTTTACGCAACTACTCTTCTTTGCATTTTCGCAGCTAGAATTTAATCGCGATGGCAAAGATGTCGTTGCCAAGGTAACAACACTACCTGGATTAGCTAATCCGACATCGTTTGAGTAAATGTTTGCAGTCTTATAATCCGTGACAATAAGAGGCAGAATTCCTCATGACGAAATAATTTTCCCAGCAACTTCTGAACCCACATTATTCACGGTTTTCGTCGCGAGCCGGCAGAAATAAAACCGCCGCCATGTTGGAATTTCGAATGATTTCTAGTTACTATAGCTGCGAGAATGCAAATGCGAGTTGTTGCGTAAATGTGCCCTTAGTCTGGGAAGTGGCAAACAATGTCCGAGCTCATTGGGTGGTTATGAATTAGAACTGTGCTGGACTTTGCTCGTTCTATTGGCGTTGATAATTTATTCAATCTCCAGAGCATCACTGAATCACAAGCTAATTGCAGTTATTGCTCACATTTCGTTATCACATTCCTTGGCGTCGTGAGGAAATCCCTTTGCTCACTCAATCCGCGCAGTTCCGTGATTCAGAAACGCGTATGTTTGACAACCTTTTATATGACTACTGTATCCGTGCGTCCAAACAGTTGTCCCCGCCCCCCCCCCCCCCCAGTTTTTAGGGCTGTAATTTTATCGTGTTGCTGTTGTATGATACAAAAAAGTCGTCGTTGGTATGGTTTTTTTTTCTGCAACCAAGTTTCTTTATTATTAGTTTGCGTGAGTAGAAAAAGATTGATTGCACTTTGATATCGTGACATAGTTTTCAGATCGTATTTGTAGGTGAGAAAATCAAGTTAGGGCGATAAAAATTGGCCTAGGTTATACTCAAGGCCCGCTGAGATAGTAGCCTGCGCTCCACTCCAGGCCCGTCAGCTTGCTTCTGTAACGATCAAATTGCGAGATCTGGCGCATATTGAGGGATTTTCACGCATTCATTTAGTCGAGATTCAAATTCCTTTGGGTTCTCAATCCGTACGGTACGGTACTATACGACTCCTAGCGTATCTGTCACTAAACATAAGCCAGCTGACCGGCCTGGAGTGGAGCGCAGCTACTATCTCAGCGGGCCTTGGGTATATACGCGAAGCATTATTTGTCTTGCATTGGCGCTACTTTCGTCTTTCTACAGGCCTTATACATGCGGAGGAGTAGTGGTACAAACACCCACGCACGCACGCTCATCGTACGTTTATAATGATGTAGTTTATTTATTTTTTAATCAGTAGAGTTTCAAGAAGTTACAAAACTCAGCATTTTGTTCGAAAGAAATTTTAAAATTCACGAAACTCGAGATCATTTTTTGAACGTTGTCAATTCACATAAATAAATACCCGTCGTAGCAACCGGAGACTGCATTGAAGAGTGGACGCTTCGATGGGTGTTTATTTATTTATCCAACTAATGCACTTTCATTTTTATTATACGAAATAAACCAAGTTAGTTAAGCAAAACGTTCTTTCGGCGAACGAGAAGAAAAGACTTGCCTGAAAAAGCTCACTTCCCTCATCCGGCCAGTCAAACCAAGACTTCAGTAGGAAACATTGTTCCTCACTGTATGAAGCAGATTCCAACATAACTGTGCTGGCACTCTTCTGGTCGACACCACAGGCAGTTAGGCCTATATTCGTGGATTAGGCGTACATTTGTTTAATTAGGCCAACATTTATGATACTAGGCCTATATTTATTTGATTAGGCGTATATGGTTGTTTAAGTAGCCTACATTTGCGTAGTTAAGCCTAGATTTGTTTGATTAGGCGTATATTCATTTGAATAGGCCGACATTTATGAGATTATGCTATGTATTTGTTTGATCAGGCCTATATATGTGTGTTTGATTTGGCCTACATTTGTATGGTTAAGCCTACATTTATGAGATAACGCTATGTATTTGTTTGATCAGGCCTATATGTTATGTTTGTTTGATTAGGCCTATATTTGTGTGGTTAAGCCTACATTTATGAGATAATGCTAAGTATTTGTTTGATCAGGACTAAATATCTTTGTTTGATTAGGCCTACATTTGTGTGGTTAAGCCTACATTTGTTTGATCAGGCGTATTTATTTGTTTGATTAGGCCTATATTTTATGATTTTATTTATGTGATTAGGCCTATATTTGTTTGAAAAATGGGCCTAAAGTTTTCGTAATTGGGCCTATAATTCGCAGTAGCGAATAATTCCTTAGCAACCTTAATGCACCCAAAAGTCAAACTAGGCCCAATACGCCAAGTAATTTATTCCTGGAGTATAGAGTGATTTAAAAAAAAATAATAATAAACAAGTGGGACCAACCCCCTAGAGTGCTCTGCAGGTGCAATGGGCGGAACAAACCAGTCTCCCCTATCACGTGTTTATATAATCGGATCCTGGGATCCTGTTGCCGCCTAACGCATATGGAACCCTTTGGTCATACTATATTTGTTTTTTGTAGGTATATTCCACACGGTAGCTTTGTGGCTTTCCCTGGCGATTGTAGTAACTCTTCTGTCAGCAAGTGAGGGACAATTCTTCGCCAAAACGTCCAAGAACTTGCCCAGGATAGGACGAAGAGGAAATCAAGAACAAGAATTGGTAAGTGTTTCATTTCGGTACGGTGCCATGTATACTGTAGGTCGAAAAGCATGGACTAATCTAAGTAATGCAACACCTTCCGAAACTTTTAGCCTTACCCATCTTGGGGAGAGAGAGTTTGATATGTGATTGGTTGACGTATCAGCCATGGAACGTGCTGAAGAACGCAAAGTTCTTTTTTTTCTGGTAGAGAAGCAGTGGTTTTCGGTTCCAGGCCATTTGATTCAATATGGCCAGAATATTATTTTGCCACAGGTACGCTAAAAGGCGTCAACTTTCCAACATGCGCATTAACCTACCCATTGAGCCAGAAGGCGAGACACGTGATTTCTACCTCAGTCGGCCTTGACTTGTAGAAGCCATCTCCTTCCATGCTGCACGATCATTCACACTCAGGGTCGGATTGGGAGGGGTGCAGGGGCCTCGTGACACTCGTACCGGGAGAAGGGGGGAAGGGGAAGGAGAGGGTTACGTCCCGTTTCGACAAATCCTGTTTCGCCAAATCCCATTTCGCCAAGTACCGTCCCCGAAATTTAAGGCACACGAAACATTTTAAAACATTTAAACACGAAGGTTTATAACACGATAATGGTCAGACATTTATAGACAAACATCCGTTTTGCAGAATCCCTTTTTTTGCAGAATAATTTGTTTCGAATTGCGTGCCTCGCTCGCGCTGCCGCGGATAAACACGTAACATCAGAAACGGCAACTAAATCACAAATTACTTCCAATGAGACATGCCACTTTAACTTTTGCAATGTTAAATTTTTGGATTATGCGAAACGGGATTCTGCAAAACAGGAATTCCCATTTGGGCAATAGCGTAATCATGACGAGTATAACTAACTATTCTTTAAGTGCCATTTTCACCGATTAAAAGTAAGCAAAATCTGGCAAAATCTTCGCGCTGTCTAGTACTTACTTGAACCACGCGAAGGAATGCACAACGCCATTTCGTTTAACGGAACAAACAATTAGCTACGACCTCCTTAATTGTTGCGTAAAAATTTGGTACGTCGTCGTGAAGCAAGCTGTAAAGGTTAACGATATCACCGCCGCTAGATGGCACCACGGTACTTTCGTTCGCTTTTCCATCGGTGATAGTGCCACTTTGAAAGAGAACCTAGGCATTGACGTAATGACGACCAAGCATTCTAAACAATATTTAAAGTACACGTTTTTCCGTCTGTATTGCCAGTTTTCAAAACACCGTCTCATAAATCAATAATTGGTCTTATTCTACCACTGCTTGTCTCTGTTAAATTTTTGCATTTTAAAGCCCTATTACAGAGAAATAAGGTATTAAATTTCGTGTACGTAACATTTTGTCAAATTCGTTTTGGCGAAACGGGATTTGGCGGAACGGGAGTTCACCAATGAACCTCAGTAAGAGGATCTGGGAGAGTGTAAAGAAAATGTTGTGTCCTTGTAAAAGTGCTGGTGGGAGGGGCGGTAATCCCAGACTCTAGTGTTTTTTTTTAAAAGCAATCGGCATGCATTTGAAACGTGTCCCTGCAACATAGCGATGTAATTTCGCATGAATTTCACAAAAGTTTCACATGCAGTTTCCCAAACGTTTCAATATTTCACATGCCATATTAAAAAAAAAACAAATTTCAAAACAAGGGCCGCCTGTAGTAGGAGGGAGCGGAGTCAAGGTGCCCCAGAAAGTAGTGGTTTTTAAGAAATTGGTGTGAATTTGAAACGTTTTCCCGCAACTCAGCGAAGAAATTAACAAGGGCTTCCTGCAGTGTGTGTGTGGGGGGGGGGTGAAGGGTACGAACACCGTGCAGTTTATCGTGTGCATAAAAAAAAATCAGTGTGAATTTGAAACGTTTTTCTTCAATTTTTATAGAATTCATTTCAAATAATTTATTTTAACAAAGGCCTCCTGCCACGTCCTCGGGTGGATTCCCGGGTTCCCGGACTGCCCAATCCGACACTGCTCTCGCTGTTTCACAGGAAGTAAAGCTGCCGCATACCCGATCTAATCACGGCATGACTGACATTTTTTGCACTTATTTATTAGGTTAAAACTAAACACGATGTATTTTTTTACCGTGGATCCCAGAAAACGGTCAGGACCAGTCGTTCCATAATTGGCCGCATGGGATCCCGGCCCAGAACGACAGAATGGCAGATGCGATAACATTAGCATGAACACTCCGTCCCACTCCTAATGGCTCGTCTTTATGTCCCTCCTGGTAAAACATAAGGTGTACGACATGTCGTGTACGCCATAATTTTACACGATTATGGCTCGCAACTTACTTGTAGTTAGATTACGCAGGAAAAACGAGGCCTAACCGGAGTTGTGTCTGTCTTTTTTTTTTTAATGTTTTTTTTTTTCAATGTTTTTTTTTTTTTTAGTTTAATCATCCGTTTCTAACTCTTCCTCTCTCTTCTTCTTATTTTATGCCGAGTTCTTGCTATCACCATCTCGATTAGTAGTGTTCTGTATCGACAGATGGCAGGACGTGCTCCTATCGCCAACCCAAAGCCAAGACCGGCTTAGTGAAGAATCGAAACTGAAATCGAAACTAGATCAGAGATCGAAACTATATCGCCTAACGCGATAATAACCGGGAACGGGTCTTTTGATTATCGCATTGCGTTTGTAAAGTATATTGTTCGTTTTTGAGCAACAAAAATAGGTAATAACCCTAAAAAAGGCGTCGTTCGGCTCTCCTTAGAGATGAAATAAGATGATTATCTGTGTTTTAAAATTATAGTGGTTATTTTGAAACTCTCTAAAACGACTCGATGTTTAGTAGAATTTCTTGTCACGAGATGCCGATTTAAGTAACTAAATGAATCTACCAAATTTGGACTAGCATATTTTTTAATGCAAACAGGTGATTTTCACTTGTTTTAATTTTTTTAAACTATTAAAACACGTTGCAACCAGTATTAAATCAGTTAAAACTGCTAACAGCAACATTCAGTTGCAAGAAATAGTTCAAAATTGGTATATCTTAAAATTCATCTTTTAGTCTTCTATACAGCCGAAAAGACTGGGAAGACTGCAACAAAGACTTTGTTCGTCTGTCGCCTTTTTCTGTGGTAGTCAAGTGGACTTTAAAAGACACGGCAAATTAAAACATTGTTGCTCCCGACATAAGTTAATGAAATCATAACTGATCGGCGCATTTAACCACTACAGGAAGACACGCAATCGTAGAAGGGCAAAACGATTTCGTTAACGACACACTTCAGTTTCATTAAAAAAAAAAACTCTCGACGCTCTGTTACGTAAATACGTAAGTACGGAATGAATGATGATTTTATTCAACGGCCGTGGTCCGGCGTCTTACGGCGCCTCTTTATCATCAACAATCAATCTTTTTAACAATAGGACGTCCTTAACAATTAAGAACGGCTTGCTGTCTCGTCGTAGTTTGGATTTAGACTCTAGGCTATATTGTCTCAGTTTGTCATCCAGATGGTTCGTCAACCCCATGTCCGATTCCGAATTTTTTTTTTATAAACTCTGTCCCGACTCCGGTGCTAATGCATGCAAAGTTTTGTTTGGATCGTCCTTGTGGTTTTCGCGTGATGCGCGGTCTATGATTACATTGCAGTGTCTTCATAGCGGAACTACGCTCCAATAAATAAATGAATTGTAGGAATGACCGCTATCGAACCTCAATCAGACGAGAACAGGAAGTTAGCTAGCGCCATGTTGGCCAAGTGCCGGAAACATTCCTGACTGCAAAGTTTTGGAATGCATTGTTTCTATAAACACACGCCATGGCTGTTTGCTGTAACGTGCATATCACGTGACTGGGCTAGTCCAATCAGACGGCCAAACAGCCGTTGTTTTCCTTCGTCATTGGCTAACTCATGGTGACGTCACGGCAAACAGCCATTGCGCATGGTTCAGTACAGTTGCAACCCCCTGATTCCATAAGGGACACGATCTTTGACCTGTATTAGGAACCATGGATTAAGAAAAATAGCATTTTGCATCGACAGTTTCCGAATTATGTAAAAAAAATAATAGGTATCGATGAATCACGTAAGCTATCAATTACGGATTTCTAAATTCGAGACACCTAAAGCTCACCCTATTTTACGAAAATAAAATTCCGAAGGCATTTCTGCAGGCGCCTATTGGTCTCAACATTAATTGGCCTGAATGGTCGAGGGTTCAATTTCCCCCTCAGGCAATCTGACATTTAAGCCCAAATCGAAACGGAAATGTGTTTTCTTTCACCTGTATTTATTTTCCCCAGTTTGTTAGTGTGTGTGGTGATTTTGTTTCTGTTCTATATCTTCCAGACAGAAGTAATTCCATCGTCTGTCAAAGCATTGCTTGCTTTCGTCAGGAAGTTTGACGAAGATGCATCTGGTTGCCTGTCTCCCGAAGAACTGGCCGCCATTCCCGTTTTCCGATTGGCTATCGACTACGAAGATTTCACGCCACTGGAGATCGCTTCCGATGTTTTAGAAGGTAAGTAGATTAGGCCTAATTCGTCGACAATGAATGGGCGAGATAATGAATGGGTGCCTCATCGCTAAGTGTGTATATACAAGATAGCGCCATTTAAAACAAGTTATCAAACAACGATTTCAGTTCGCAGCACCAGAACTGCACCGAAGCAGAAAACAGCACTCCGATTGTTCAGCTCACCGCGAGTGCAAGAAACTATGCACCGTATTCTGTACAATTCATTACTCCGAGCGCTTGTTGGGTCAAGCAGTAGCTAAACTAGGCTACGAGAGGTGACGAAGTTAACATTTCCACGATAACGTCCACGTTTGTGATGTAATTGTGACGTAATTTTAACCGTATCAGTAAAACTAGAAAATGCCACCCGTCAAAATGCTTTCCCCAGAAAATGCCACCATGAGAACGCTGTCACAAAAACTTGCCTCAAGTCAAAATGACACTTTTAGTCAAGACTATTGCAACGACTTTGTCCGTCCGTCCGTCGCTCTTCAATTTCGCAACAGTACCAGATGAGACGACTACGGTTTACAACGTTAGACTCAGTGTCAAAAGTTAGTTAAATAACATTGCATCATTAAAACATCGTTACTTCCTTATAGCTAATAGACTTTTTTCGACGGAACTAAGTGAAATAATAACATTTGATCGTCGAATTGAAATCCTAGGATAACACGCCGCCATAAAAACGAAAGGATTTTAGCTTCGTTTTAAATAGTCTCGTCGCATTGTTGCATGAATGAATAGGCTTACCGTCGAATCAAATTCTCCATTAAGGCCTATCTGCTACTTACGAAATTAAAACTGCAGTTAAAAAAATTAGGCCTAAAATCACGTTACCACGAGTCGCTGCTAGCTTCATCAACAACAGTATCATGTTATGACGGTTCTCCATTGCGTTTCTCCCGTCACTTACACTGATCTATATTACAGGCTACTTTGCGAATTAAGTTGCAACACTGTGTCCGGAGGCATACCGTGTTGCAAAGATGAATACTGTACAGTCCAAAACTCGTTAGCTGCTACTTACGAAATTAAAACTGCAGGTAAAAATTAGGTCTAAAAGCTGGCAATTATGCCTAAAATGTAAAATAGGCCTAAACGCTAACACATTTTTAAGTTGGCGATTGTGATGGTTACTGCTTTTAGATTTATAATATAGAGATCGCTGTTCCAGTGCGTGATAGAGGTGTGCGCTTCAACATTGGAAGTGGCGGAACTGTACAGAAGACCGGTTGCTGGTAGATAGTCGCTGTAGCCGCTTGTTTCTTGTATATCCGCTTGTGAAAAGAAATGCGTAGTTTCTGACGTTATAGCCGCAGCTAGCGTGGTAGCGTGGTAGCTAGCATGAGCAAGACAGATATGCAGATAAATCTATCTGAAACAAAACCCATAAGGGTTAAAGAACCCGCCAAGTTTCAGCCAACCAAAGTAGTGATATCAGCGCAAAATGGCTGCCACCGAGTTGCTACATTAGTGGCCAAGCTAATCTCACCTACTATTAGATCAACGGTTAACTGAAAAACCTCTCCATTGCTACAACCCGTAGCAATACTCAAGTTTTCATTTAACGCGTAAGCAATAGTCGGTGGGATTTGCTTTGCAACTAATGTAGTAACTTGGTGGTAGCCCTTTTTGTTCTGATATCACTACTTTAATAGCCCGAAACTTGGCTGTTTTTGACCATTGTGGGTTTTGTTTCAGATACATCTGTTTGTAAAATAAAATGCGTCCAAAATTATTAACTGTCCTATTAAAGAAACAGTCCTACTTGAAGAAATCTGCTATAAGTAGTTTCTAATGTTACACTGCAGCGAGCGCGGCAGCATGAGGAAGACAGGCATGTAGATAAATCTATGTAGCTGAAATTAAGAGCTTGGAATAAAAAAATGTAGGTAAACTGATTTTACTCGCTTTCGCTGTAATCTTGCGCAAATTGACCATGCCGCGCTCAACTGATTTAGTAAGGTTGAACGGATGTGCCCGCTGATACCTACCTCTGTGCGCTAGAGCATAAGTGCAGAACGTATTTTGACGCAAATGGAACACGTACAGAGAATGTGGATTTGCGATTAAAACATTTTATATTAATCCTTAGGTAATGCCGAATTTGCAACCATGCTTTAATTATCATAGGCTATACTAGTTTTTTGTTAAAGGGCAATTACATCCATTTTGACATGCATGCATTACTTTGTTTCACTTACACAATAACTAAACACAAGAACTGCGGTAAGAATACGTTACGTACGTCCGATACAACAATTTAATTACTGGATAACCAAACCACGATACGGAGACCGCCATTGTTTTGCTGGAACGTGCAGAAATTAATGCCGACAGATGTCACTTTTCAATTTCGACTCGCAGCCGATTGAGATAACTCTATTGGCTGTGAGAGCTCAAGCGTCCGACGGCCTTAGCTGGCCACTACAACTGTCGGCCGGCTAAGGCCGTCAGACACTCGAGCTCTCACAGCCAATAGAGCTATCTCAGTCGGCTGCGAGTCGAAATTGAAGAGTGACGTCACTCGGCATTCATTTCTGCGCGTTCCAGCAAAACAATGGCGGTCTCCATGTAATGTTTTGGTGATGCAGTAATTAAATTGTTATATCGGACGGAAGTAACGTATTCTTGCCGCAATTCTTGTGTTTAGTTATTGTGTAAGTAATTCAAAAGTCAAACATGCATGTCAAAATGGATGTAATTGCCCTTTAAAGAGTTGCATTTTAACAGGAGGCATTTTTGCAGGAAGTGTGTGGCATTTTGTCTTCGTTATATTTTGATGATTGGCATTTTGACATGGATACGTCGTATCCTCCCATTATCCAGCCATAACAATAAGATACAAGAATCCCCTAGTGAAGGAAAAATTTCCCGTGGCTTTAAACTCTCTTTCCTGAAACTTTATTTATTCCCAGCAGCAAAACATAATTTTTTCCTGCAAACCTTCATTCTTTGCCAGCAAAACTTAATTTTTCCTTCAAACCTTCATTCTTTCGCCAATCGTTATCGTGGCTGAGTTGTGAGAGAGCTCAGCCTGGTTGCTGGAGCTTTGCGGATCTGGTCGAACCCCTGGAAAGGAAACCTTGGCATAGTCCCCGCCAGAACTGCCGGCAAGGGTAGCGTGAGAGGCTACCATGCTCCTTCAGCAGCTACGGGAACTATTCTGGCCAATTCAGGACAATCTTTCGGTCCCTACGATGATCGGAGGTTTCCCGGATCGAATCCCCGGGTTGGCACCTCCCTTTATTTCTTCTTCTCTCAAAGTCTGGTAATGTTCAAAATTGAGCCGGTTCAGCCATACAAGCATTAAGTTGCTTCGGCTGACTTAAGGCTAAAAGTAATTAATAAAGTTATTTCCCAACAAAACTTAATTTTTCCCTGGAAAACGTCATTCTTTCTCATTAAAACTTACCTCTTTCTCTGAAAAACTTCAATTTACCCTTCAAAACGTTTTCCTTTCCTATGAAAACTTGTCTCTTTCCCTGCAAAACTTCAATTTACTCTGAAAAACGTCATTCTTTCCCATTAAAACTTGAATTTTTCCAGAAAAACTTACGACAGGTCTATTTTTAATGATTTTTTTTTTAAATTATGATTTTTTGCAGAATACAAGATGGAAGAGGATGTGAAACTGAAGGAAATCATCGAACGCTTACTGTCGATCGCCTACAGTCAGCAATGAATTTGATGGATACCAACAGTACGGTCGGAATTGGATCATTTGTTTACATCGTTTGCATTGGCATTTAAAGTTTATTTCAACTTGTGTATAGAAAAAAAAAACACGCACGAACGCATGTTAGGAAAACGTTGAAAGGGGCTTGTACGAACCAACACACAAAAATAAATTTTTTCATGTTTTGAAGTTTGTGCCATGAATGAATCTCATCTACATATACGCATTTTTTTCTTTACTTGGAGATTGAAAGATTAAGTTTGGGAGCTAGGTGACAACAACAGAAAAGGTTTATGGCAGGAGCGAATGACACATACCACGCCCATACGAGTGTTTATTATACTCCTGTTTGTGGTTGCAGCCTGGGTGAGTGGTTTCGTAGACCGTTAGAGCAGTGTTCTAAGAAGCTTCTTTTATTGGTTTTTCCTCCACATGTTTGTACGTAACAATGAAATCTGACAGGGGGGGGGGGGGGGAGAGATTAGGTTGACTAACGGGTAACATCACAGGCTCCTGTCCAGTTTACGGGATGACGAGAAGGGCCCTGTGGTGTTATCGTGTTCATGTTGATTGTGGCATGTCAAAGATCCTGGGTTTTCCGTTCGTCGTCCTGGGGCAGAGTCATCGGCTCCCTGAAGTAAAAACAACAACAAGGAATCTATATATACATGTATGTATACATATGTATGTATATATACATGTATATACATATACACTACACATATATATACATATATATATATATATATATACAGGGTGAGGCAACTGAAGTGTCCGGCAACAATGTCTTCTGAAGACGTATAATTAGCTCACATCGAAATACCTACCAATACTAAGCAAACCCGGGCGGATATAATGTCTGCTGTAAATATGACCTTGAAAGATGCTTTCAAGGTCATCCAAAAGTTAACTCCGAAACTATCCAAGATAACGGCATGAAGTAAATTAGAAAGTTGTTTAGGATCATGAACCCAGGCCAACACAGAAAACGTAACTGAAATCGTGCCATAAACAAAGGAGATATGGACAAAACAATGTGTGTAGTGCAGGAAAGCCCGTCAAAGGCAAGCAATACCTTATTAGTAATTGTACAGCTG
>JAHWFP010133362.1:11440-22127 GCA_023313725.1 Lithobius niger
CCCCCCCCCCCCCCCCCCCCCCCCCCCCCCCCCCCCCCCAGTTCTCTGTTCTCCACCCCATTCAGTTAACATTCTGTTTCAAACGTTTATTCATGATTAATTTATTGTTACTATTTTTTTTTAGAAGCTTTGGATCGTACGAATCTCTAATAGGTGGTAACAGTGAGGATGCACTGACTGACTTTACTGGTGGACTGGTGGAGAGCTACAGCCTCCTTACGCGTTCACCGTCAATCGACCATATACTTCATCAAGCATTCGCAAGACAGTCATTGTTGTGTGGCACCATTTACGTAAGTATAAGTCGCAACTAGAATAAGAATTTTTTTCAAGATAACCCTATAGTCATCGATTAAAAAAGAACAAGGCAAACACAAGAAGGAACTAGCCAACATGTGAAGCTATTTGGCTTCAGCTAATTTAAAACGGATAATCTTCATGTAGCAACAATAAGGTGACTAACGGAAAGGAGCCGACGAATACCACAAAATCCATACACGCCTTGGTTTTCTTTGGCGTTTCTTCTTTGTTGAAAAAGCGGCGTAATCTTTTGAGGTGGCGCTTTAATTTGACTCCAATTTGGTCTAAATTCACTCGTACTGCATTTTTCTATTTTCTCGCCACTGGCATGTATTTATATTTATGTTGGAGAACCTGATCACTAACTTTTCGTCTGGAGAATTCGACAAGCCGTCATTACAAACCGGCTTTAATACAGAATTTTTTTTTTTTTATTGTATTCTGAGGTGTTCTTTTCGTATAGTGCCTTAGTGAACAACTTACATTACCACACTCCTGGAACCATCGAGACCCATGGATGCACCCAACTTCAACCATTTCCTGTACTGTTCCCGATAATGTATTAACAGTTTCTTTTCACTGTTATACATAGTTTCAGATTATCCCCATCGTATTGTACGTAGAAGCACGGCCAGAGAAAACCCAAACTATGCCATTTTGCCTGACTACAGAAGAAACAAGACTACAGTTTATAACTTGCTTGTCATAAATCCCAACAGCTACCACTAACCAAAGAAAACCGAAAGCGTCGAGATCAACGTAGCAAGTTTTGAAATTTTTCCTTGGACCACTGGGTCTTAAACCGACGATGCCAAACTACTACTTTCCTGTTATCAGCCTGTGTTAGCTATGCACCATCATCCACTTACCTGAAAACTTTGAATTCAACAACACGAGACGTCCTTTTTTTGTAATTTTCTGTTACATAACTTCGTAAGGGCATTCTGGCATAATAAGCCTCAGGGACTTTTGGGGTTAGGCCAGTTATATTAAGTTTCTTATTGCGGATCAGGAAAACATATATATCCTGTTAATTTTCCATTCGATCCACGCAATACTGTGTTTCCCTGGAGGTCTTTCAGTTGCTTGTAGCTGCCAGCTCGGTAACCCGACCGTGCATGCGTGAGGCGCGGTCCTCCTCTATAAAAGTGCTTTTGCGCGATCATTTTCCTCCAGTGTGTCTCCACGCCACTTCGTCTCCCTGTTTTCGCCAACTTTTTGTTTTGAAGACCGTCAAGCTTTTGTCTGGTCTTCTTCGCTCCCTGCAGTTTTCATGCTTTCATCGAGTCCAGCCAAAGAATCCCCCAATGAACTACCATTCATCTTTCTTGCCCTTTCTCGTGCCGGTTAATCACGATGATGCCGCTGACGCACCTTTAGATCCGTCTTTCCATTCGTCTCTTGACGCATCACCTGCTGAGGCACCGCTGCTTCCATCCGAGACCCCACCGATGGACGATTCAGCCAACACTGCTGCCACTTCGCTGCTCCAAGAAGGTCAAATAACTCTGCCCACCCAGTTAGACCTTTCGTCACTTGAAGATGAGCTCCGCTCGGCTAAAGAAAAATACAGGCACTTGAAACGAAAGTTCAAACGTGCCGCCTCTTCTGAAGACTTTCGTGAATGCTGCTCACCTCAGTCGCCAATGGATTTATCTTAGCTTTCGTCCAGCCAAGCAAGCCAGTCGATGACCAGGAGTAAAGTCAAACTGTCTCATCGAGCATCCCTATCACGATTTTGGATTTCGCACGCCTGCAATAGACCCTCCTCCTTCTGCTTCTCGCTCCGCGAAAACAGCTCTCACGAATGAATGGGTTGCTGCGATATCTAGTGACAACAGCCACAAGCGCGTCAAAGCATCCATGGAACAAAGAGGCACCGTCCCTCTCTCACTACTGATGCTGGTGATGCTCAACACCCATTCGCCCCTGCTGCCGTTCAATCACCTGCCCTCCCGTACCTCAACAGGATGACGAAAGCTACCTTGACTCAGCATCTGTTCTACAACAACAGTTCACTCAACCTGCAGCTTCCGTTTCTACTCAGAACAAGCCCGCTGCAATGCAATTGGATCATCACACTCGTTTTCCCGACGAACCTAACGATGATCCATCAACCATGCCGCTACCTGAGCTTCTCAAGACGGTAGAAGACACGGTGCCAGATTGATTTCTCTACAAGCCTTTTCAATCTTCTGGTGCACCCGTCATAAGCGAGACCGAAATTCTAAACCATGCTCCCTTCTTGGCCAATCCACAATACTGTTGACCTGCCTTCTCCGCAACGGTGGAACCATCCTGGGGAAAGAAGAGCCATTAGAACTGGATAAGGATCCACCACCACTCAAACCTAGACGAGAGTCAGGATTTTTCAAGTCTTCCGGCGACGGCGTAACCAACACCTGGAATTTCGACACCTATACCCAATGTGAATTCCTAACCGCTGATGCCTTACTAGATTTTGGGATGGTCGTTTTATTGCCAAGGAAACTGGAATTACGTCGCAAGTCTTAATTTGACAATGATAAATGTCTCCATCTCGGCCTCTACACTGCCTCTTAAGCCGACGTACTGAACATAGCCGTGAACGCTTTATGCGAGAAGCTATTGTCAAATCCAACACCTGACCAAATCAAGCAGCTGTCCACATTAATTTCTCAACTATTCCAGAAGGCATGCTTCGCAACATAACATTCGTTAAATTGGTTAACAAGAGCACTATTCAACAACATCCTGCTTCTGCAAGACATCGCTCTCAACACAGCGTCAAATTTAAATGACGTGGCTAAATATCAACTCCAGAATCAGCCTATTCTCGAAACAGACACACTTTTCCGTGGACTAATTCCAGGCCTGGCATCTCATCTTGACGTCTCAAACGTAAACCGAACAAGCCTCAGTCTCAAATATCTGCCTTCAAGCAAAACGAGCCAAACTCCTATCAAGGCAACGGTGACAACTGGAGAAGACCCCGTCCACCATCCAACAGTGACAACCGTCGTCTTGAAAGCAACCAGTCCTTTTGTTCCAACCAAGCCCTTTGTTCAAACCAGTCATCACGTTCCCGGCCATTAAACAAAACGAAAGTTCAAACCGGCAGAAATACCACTCCTGGTAGAAGAAGTCGCTACTTCTCCCCAGGAGGGAAACGCTCTTCATGAAAGGATAAATGATGCCATACATCCATCATCCACCCTTCCAGTGGGAGCATACCTAAGCCACTTTTTACCCGCTTGGAAGAACACAACCTCCAGTCAACAGATTCTCACCATAATTCAAGATGGGTTTTGCCCGATTTTCACCACCAAACCTCTACTGGCTCGAACCACTCCTCGGGAATTTACACCACGCAGCTGCCCGAAAGTTTCAAAGGAAATTCAAGACATCCAAAAAATGCAGTTCGAGAATGTTGCCATCCCAGTCCGGGATTTTACAGCTCCATCTTTCTATAACCCAAGAAGTCGGGAGGAGACCGGCTAATTTTCAATGTAAAATTGCTCAACCAACTCAAAGTGGAAACACTGGATTCAATTCGTCTATCGCTGAAAAAAGACGACTGGACAATCTCCATAGAACTGGAAGATGCCTACCTTCATGTACCTCTACAACATCCATCCATCTATCATCTTTCGTTTTATGTACAACAACTAGATCTACAAATTCCAATGCCTTCCATTCGGCTTGAATGCTGCACCTCGAATCTTCACTCTTGATTTTTAAACCCATTCTGGGAAAATTACATCAACACCAAATAGAAGCAAGTGCCTAACTGGACGATTGACTGTTAAACAACAGACCTACTTTAACTAATCTCCATTCGAGACCAGTTCTCAACAGCCTAGGATTTGGAGTAAACCTGCTGAAATCCCACCTCACTCCAGCCCAAAGCTTCATTTTTCTGGGAGTATGGTTAAACTTAGAATCTGCAACAGTGATACCCTCACCAGACAGAATAGACTTCTCTCAACATGCTTGACAGTTTCGGCATCAAACATCCCACTCTCTCAGGCAAGATGGACTCATCAAAATCTACTTAATCCACAAGATGGACTCCATGGCAAATCTTGTCCCTTATGGAAGATGGATGACAAGACCATTCCACCACTACCGCATCGACAATTGGGGAACCCAGTCGAACCAAACGTCGCCAACAGGGTCAGATTTTTCAATGGAAACCCTTTTCTGGCGGTCAGAATTCCGACTCTTAACTCAATCAGTCCCACCCCACGAACCAATGTCGGATCTGCTACTCCTAACCGATACCTCACTGGAGGGCTGGGAGCACACACAGCCCATCACGAAATATCCGTACTATGGTCCCTACAAGACCAAGACCACATCAACATCCTGAAACTGAAAGCAGTACTCATGGCCCTACTTCACTTCCAACATCTAATAAAGGGGAAAGTCGTTCAAATACTAGCAGACAACAAAACAGCAATAGCTTACATCCGGAAGGAAATGAGGTTTCGCAAGCTCCATGAAGTAACCTTGGCAATTTTCAATCTCTGCATAAAACTCAACACAGCCATCTACCACTCCACTTTCCAGGGAACAGGAATGTGATTACAGACTCAATTTCTTGCCAAAAACTTCCAACTGGAGAATGGACCCTCAAGAAATCCATCTGCGAATATCTTTTTCAACATCAGGGGTACCCTAGTGATAGAACTATTCGCCACCACGCACAATGCCGGACTGCCCCACTTTATCAGGCAAGTCCCTGACTACCAAGCCACAGCAGTACACGTATTGACATTTCCTTGGAAAATCCTCTACGCCTATCTGTTCCCCCCATTTAAACTGCTCCCACAAGTCTTTGAAAAGATAAAACAATCCCCAGGTCTATTCCTACTAATCGCCCCAAACTGGCCATCAGCAGCGTGATTCCCTCAACTTCTAAGCCTCGTAGTCGATAATTTATCGATACTTAATACGCTCGAATGGTATTTGGTGGGAGTGTTTCCTTTTGCCAATGATCAAATTGGCTGAAATTAACTCATGGTGAAAGCAGTTGATAATTGTTGAAGGACGAACATTTGGCCCCTTCAGAGCTGTTCAATAAAAGTAAATTTGTCGTTTGTATTTATGAAAAATGCCGATTCTTAGATTTAAAATAGACCGTGATCCGTAACATTACTAAGTTTCACACCAACTATTGATAATTTATTTTCAACTATTTACGTTTAATTCAGGTACCACTTTAATATTTTCCGCCTTGCAGTTACTTCTGCCACCACACCACAGTTTATTTTTGGAGTATTAGAGACAATTAAGAGAACTAATCATTTCATTTTTACGTTCGTGCTGACGAGGAAGACAGTTGATTCAAACGTAAAAACAAAATTAAGGATCGAAGGTAACAATTTTATCGGATGATCCTGCCCTCTTTTATAGGTCGCGAGTAAACGTGATTGTCTGATGGTTGCTGGTTGGTGGCTATTGATTGGTCAATTGCCGTTAGAAAATGTTGAAGGTACATTTTCCGGGTAAAAGGGTAGGCAAGAACAAGCCTCCTAGTTGCTGAATCAGTTAAGATGCAATCCTCAGCGTAGTTGGGGATGTGTACTTGTGTCTATTGTCACACTAATAGCATTGCTCAATTTAGCCGATTTGTAAATGACAAATTAACATGAAAGTTAATAACTTTACATTAAATACCACATAAAAGTTTGTCTGGAACATGTTGTTTGTTTATTCTGTGATAATCTGTTTTAGGCTCGTAATATACATAGTGGAGATCAGGTTTTGCCAAATGGATTAGTTGCCGGCCACTGTTACAGCATCACAGCTATGCAAAAGGTAAGAGATAAAAATAATTGTATAACCGACATGAATAAAATTTGTGTGAGTTTTGTGGCAAATTAAAGTGACAGAATGTTACCTTAATTGGCTGAAATTTCTTGTTTTTAGAACTTGGGTATAGCACCATCATATTCTGACCATTATGGTTATTAGATTAGGTTACATTGATGATGGAGCAAATCCTAGGCTTATATAGCACCCAACTCCCCCTAAACCCCAAAGCAAGTGAGCGCTTCCAAAGGTCAAGTCGAGCCTTGAAATTATTAACAGACAAAGGCGAAATAATGGGTTCCGGAAGGGAGTTCCGTGGATTAAAAAAACTGGAAGGGTGAAGAAGACACCCGACAATATCTGATAGGTGGGTAAATGTATGATCACCCCTACCAAATTGCCGTGAAGTGAGGAAATACTGAGCCGTTTTGAGTCGTTCATTGTATGGAAGGTGACGAATAGGTGAATACCACTTCGTCAGCTTAGGTTTTACAATTTCAAAGTTTATTTAAATATGCAGCGTAAGAAGGTCTGCTAGTTTGCAAGCAGTAATCGAGAACGGGTCTCGCAAAAGTCTTGTACAACAAGGCAAATGAAGAAGTGTCAAGAAAAAAGAAATTTTTTAATGCATAATGAGCCATTTGGTAAGCTTTACGAGTAGCCACATGAGTTTGTCATCAATAGTGATACAACGGTCATGATGGGAAGAACTAGCAGAAAGTGGCGCATCAGATATGCAATAAATTTTGTGTGGATTATTTATCCGTAAGCGTAAAACGGTATACATTTCGCTGAGTTAAGTGAAAGGGAGTTATCCCTGGTCCATGATTAACATACTCAAGGGCAGCTTCCTGAGATCTGTCAAAAGTGGGACCAAACAGTTTGTCATCAGTGAAACTAATTGTTAGCACCAAGTTTGGCTGAAAGATCCGACTAAAATATTTAAAAGTAAAGGACCGATCACAGATCCCTGTGGAACATCATTAGGAAAAAATAGACAAAAATCGCTGGAAATAATATTAAGGAAAATTGGAAATTTCCAATTTTCCTGAACATCATTAGGAACACGCTTCCAAGGTATGTACGAGCACTCAAGTGTTCTAGGCATTCATATTACCCTATGAATATCACTTTAAATACGAACTTGGAAAAAGAACATATTCGACAGTTATCCAGCAATATCATGTGTAGTCAGCAGCCAATTAAGTATGGCTGCTGACTACATAGTTTTTGCATATGTATCGAATTTTGTTCTGGGTTCCACCAACTGGGTTCACTATGTGTGTGCAATTCACTAACTAATTCGATGGGGAATACTGTTAAATAACAAGTGTCCTTTCATGCGACCAATTTTGCTCTGATGCCAGACGTAAGAGAGGGGAGTACTGGTGAAGAAATGACATTTTAAGCCCCTAGATTGATCATTAGAATTGTTAGAAGCATTGTTCTTTCGTAACCAGGCACCTTCTCAGCATGAGTGGCAATGCTTTAGCACAATCTTCCGATTGTTGGGATAGATGGCCTTCGATTTAGGTTCAGAATCCAGCAACCACTGACGTGCAACTCTACGTCAATGCTGGCTGAAGAGAATATTGAGAACTTTCATCTCATGTGATGACTGGGCATCTCTAAACTACCCTAAAAAGCAAACCAGCCGCAGTATTAAAACGGACGTTGAAATAAAGAAATAATGATCCAGAGTTAACAAAGCTTAAATCTCGAAATAAGACAAAAAAAAATATATCAATACACCGATGTTAAAATTGATGAGTAAGATTTTGAACCCTTGATGCAAAAACCAAAAGTATAATATTTTTTTTACTGTAAGCTTTTTAAAACCCAAAGTATCGTTGTACACATAATTTAGTAGAGAAGCATACCGAAAACTATAGACAACACATCCATCAAACAAGCAAGGCACCCACATCGTGCACCAGCATCGATTGCGGTACTATGAAAAACAAACCTGGCAATATTAGGGATCAATAAATTAAATGCGTCTTGTTATGCAGCGTTACGTAAGAATGAGTATGGTAAAACGCCATTAACGTTTAAATGGATAGTAGTTTATTTTATTGGGAAATTGACCGGGTATGGTATAGATCCTGCAAAGTCCCAAGTACGGTAAATTAAAAAGGCACGACTGCGTCAACAAGCATTTGGAAAAAAACTCGAAAGTTGTGGATCTCTCTAGTATGAATACAATAATTATTAATAATATTGGTCGATCCCTTTCATAATTATTATTGATATTGGTTGATTTCTTTCAAGATAAAATTTCTGATTAGATTAAAAGAATTGTTAGTGAAGCACAGTCGTCCACCAAACTAAGAATAAACATGCGACCTGTATTGGGCACACAACGTTTGCTTTAGATCCTGGTCCACGTACAGGTGCATTCCTAGTTCGTGTCTGTGTATGTCGTTTTTGGCACCATTATCTAAAAAATGTGTGTACGACGATGCTAGGGTTTTAAAATCCTGAGTATTAGTTTTCTATTTTTTTACTTATGAAACAAGTAGTTTTTGGATATTTTTTGTACTGTGCTAAATGTTTTTGTATTGCCCTAGTACTGTTGAGTAATACAATTTTTTTTTTATCTATTAACATAGTTTAAGTTCATTTTGCCGTTAAGAATCTTAGCAAAGCTAGTACTCTCTTAGCATTTTTTTGGTTTTTTTGTGTGATCGTGTAGTTTGTGCCAACTGATATTACAAAACAACTTGAAACGCTGTACGCCATTTCATAAAATCTGACACGTCGAAACTTTTCTTAAATTTATTAACCAAATCTCGTCAAAATCTGGCGAAAATTAAGGGTGCAATAATGGTTCAGCGATTCCATTCTTAGTTAACACACACACATGGATAAGTGATGCTGCTTCATGGCATGTGTTACTTTTTGTAATTAAAATTTTTTAACTAGCTGTACCACGGCCACAACACACGCCGGTCTAGCTGGTTCCCACATGCATTAACGAAATATTTTACTGGGCATCACATTCCCCTCCCACACTCCCTGCCCCCACCCTCATTGTGTAGTCTGAATCTCCCCATCCCTGCCCCCCCTCCAGAACCCCTGGTGTTTTATTTTCTTAGGGAATTAAAAAGAATTTTGGATGGAGTGCGCCATTCTTATTCTCAGTGTAGCTGAATTGTCCGTTTTGATACCAAAACGGAGAAACCGACAACTCGGCCACACGTGAGAATATGAACGGCGCCCGCCATTCCAAGCGCGATAAGCCAGCAACAACGATCATGCATGCAATGATTGTTACTCAACCAACTTTGAAACTCAACTCTGCTCTAATAGCTAGCATTATTGAAGCAATACTTCGTTTGTTACTGATTGTTTCCAGGGTACGGCCGTTCACATGGTGCCGCTCTTTTTCTTTGCTACCGTGCCAAGAATGAACGTGCTCATCCTCTTTCATTGCTACCGCTTCTAGTTGATTTGAACAGTTTTTATTGGCCGTTTTCTCATTGTTTAGTTAATTTGAGCATTTTCATTGACTGTCATAGTGACGAACTTGCTTTGGGGGTGTGTGCATCTAATCCCAACTAAGCGTTATATATATATATATATATATATATATATATATTATATAGATAGATATTTTTATGTTAAAGTTTCGACCCGGGAAACCTTCGTTTACCGTAGGAGCCGAGATAGTGCCCAAAATAGACCAGAATATCTATTCTGGTCCCATAGCCACTGAAGAAGCCTGATAGTCTCTCATACTATCCTGGTAGACTACAAACTGGCATGGTCTTTTCCACGATTCTCTTTCCAGTCATCGATCAGATCATCATCTTCGGGCAAATAAGCGGAGCTCTGTCAATGCTCGGCCACGATGATCGCGATTCATAAAATACTCTTTTACCCATAAATCCAGAGTGTGAATTTTTCAAAGGACCGTGCGGTAAATGGGAAAATGAATAATACTAATTTATCGCCAGATAATATTTTTATACTAATTGCCTAGCTTTAAAGTCTGGTGTAATTGCTGAAAATTCTTCCTGATTATGATGACATGTTTTGCTTGTTTATAAACGATGGAAAAGCCCTTTTAGTCTGAAGTGATTAACGGACTGTTTTCACCTGGACCTAGCCAGTAACGCATGTGGTGACGCAAAAACTAACAGCTAGAATAACAAACACCTGGTTGCAGCACACTTTTCTCAAATTCCTCAGCGACGGATTACATCAAAAGTTACCACTGCTATCAGAACCGACGTCACGTGTCACTTGTTTTACGTCAATGATTTCAATTGATGACGCACGTTAATTGCTGGATGCAGCAGTGAGCAAAGTGGCGACCAGTGACACGACAGAAGTGATTTAAAACCTTACGCTCACCAACCTATGCTCACCAGCATGCTTGTTTTATACTTGTGTTGTAAAGAGCAATGCTAAATATTTTTAAGGCAAATACCTCCCGGTCAATACTTTATTACTTACAGTTAATTTGTCTTCTTAACTTTCCGCAAAATTTTTAAATGGAGGTTTATCTACAGCTGGTGGATTCAGTGGAACAACTGTCGGAATGAGCCAAAGAGCCAATGCTTCAGCGGTGATTCAGTAGAAAAAC
>JAHWFP010133362.1:22359-43450 GCA_023313725.1 Lithobius niger
AGATCGGTGAAAAACTGTCTGAATGAGCCAAAATGCCAATGCTTCAGCGGTGATTCAGCAGAAAAACTGTCTGAATAAGCCAAAGAGTCAATGCTTTAGCAGAGATCAGTGGAAAACTGTCTGAATGAGCCAAAGAGCCAATGCTTCAGCGGTGATTCAGTAGAAAAACTGTCTGAATGAGCCAAATAGTCAACGCTTCAGCTGTGATTCAGTGGAACAACTGTCCGAATGAGCCAAAGAGCCATTGCTTCAGCGGTGATGTCATACTGAGGGATCGGAAAATGAATTGTGCATTTAAAAACAACTGTAGCTAACAGTTGAGACGGGGGCTGAGCTGTATGAGGATTTGTAGAAAGTGCTTGCAGCATCCCAGCTTGTCTCATTTAGACAATTGTATACTTCTCAGCAATCGGCATACGACGTTACTACTTTACGAAGGCCTGTACACGACTACTAGTTTTTAGTTTTACAAGTTCTTTGATGGTACCAGTATTGGTTTTTGTGGTGCCTAATCGTATCAATCTAAGGTTGTGGAAGAACTGAGTTGGATCTGGTCACCGGATCATTCAGGTCCGACCCAAGTAACCTCGTAACCACAACAAACGCCGTACATTACATTAAAAGCTTGGTCCATTGTAAGGAGTAAATACGTAAGTTTTACAGAAAGTGGTAGGTTATTTTTTAAAGAAATTTTGCAACAAATAAAACGAGACATCTACTTTGCTGAAATTACTGAAAATGTAATTGCTAGCATTATCATCGCAATTCTAGTAGTCAATTTTTGTTAACTTGGACAAAAATTTGAATCTCTGTATGAGTCCAGGGTCAGCCAATTTTGGCGTCACAGAGTCCCTGGGACACAAAAAAAGTTGGCACAAGCAAACTGATCTGATCCAACTCTGAGACGAAGGGTGAAAAATAACTTCGTATTATCAAAACACTACACTGTTAAAAATTTCTATAAAATTGTGCTACAAAAACTGGTAATTTGTTTCCAGTTATCTTAACCATGAAAGTGTAAGCATAAGTCGAAAAGTAATCTGAATGAAGAGTATTGGTTTTAGGCATTAAGGTGTCTATGCCCTCTGTCACTACGCTCTGATCTTAGGCCGTTCAATGTATGGGATGATTATAGTTTTTACAAAACAAATTAACAGTACTTTGTATTGCAATTTTACGGAGATTTTTAAGTGTATTCTTCCCCCACGATAATTCTAATAACCAGTGGCATAGCTAGAAATATTTTCCGGGGGAGGGGAGGAGTTAAAAATCGTATTTCTGTTCTAGTTG
This sequence comes from Lithobius niger, assembly GCA_023313725.1. NCBI lineage: Eukaryota > Metazoa > Arthropoda > Chilopoda > Lithobiomorpha > Lithobiidae > Lithobius > Lithobius niger. The sequence continues at coordinate 23,650 of JAHWFP010133362.1, forward strand.
TTGGCAAAGGCATCAGGTCTGTAGAAGCAAAGAGAAACAAATCTTAAAGGGAAAAAAATAAATTTCGTCGTTCATTTTTGCTATCTAAGCCCTGCTGGAGAGGCAGTTGCCTCCCACTTCCACCTTATATCCTGCCAGCTAAGACCCTTATACCAACTTTTCTGTTTCTTTAAAGGTTCCAACCGAGACAAAGAAAGCAACTTTACTTCGAATTCGTAATCCGTGGGGCACTAAAGTTGAGTGGCAAGGTCCTTGGAGTGATAGGTAATTTGGGATACCTCTTTATCAATAAAGACTCGTACTATCTAGTTGCGTGATTAAATCTAATTTTTTGTTTGTTAAAATTATTTAGTTCAGAAGAATGGAACAATCTATCGATAAACTTCCAGCAGAAGTTGACCAGAAGAAAGAAGGCTGACGGAGAATTCTGGTAGGCAATGGTTTTGTGAAATTTGGTGTAGTTATTATGAGGAGTTCGTCAAAACACGTGAAAAAAAAAACGTTCCTTTTCGGAGTAAGTTCTCCCCAATACAATGCGATGTATTTCTATGTTGATATTGTTTTTAGTTGTCTAGTATCTACTGTCGTTTGTAAACACTGATGTCAGGCAAGCTTGTACACACATTGAGAAGTGCTCTTGGCTGGCTACTTAAACATACCTTCACCAGAGTGACAACCCATAGTATCAAAGATGCAGCATTTCCTTCTGAAAATAGTCTCTTAATTAGTTTCTTAATTTGTTGAAGGTGTTTCAGTGACATATCATGAGCATGAACTGCTTGCATCAGTGATTATCATTAGCTCTGCAGATGCTTCTGTGATGTATCATGCGCACGTCAGGTACCCAGTGATGTATCAAGAGTACTTCAGGTTTTTTATGATGTATTGCAGGTCCTTCACGAACTATCATGAGCAGTGCAGTTGCTTCAGTGATGTATGTTCAATGCAGGTGCTTCAGTGAAGTATCATGAGGACTGCAGGTGCTTCAGTGATGTATGAGCGTTGCAGATGCTTTAGTGAAATCCAACCATGAGAATTGCATGTGCTCCAGAGTGAAGTACAATCATGAGAATTGCTGGTGCTTCAGTGATGTGTCATGAGCATTGCATGGGGTTCGGTGATGTATCGTGAGCACTACAGGTGCTTCAGTGACGTATAATAAGCACTGCAAGGTGCTTCATTGATGCATTATGAGCTTTGCAAGTGCCTAAGTGGGTTTAAGGCCAATATTCCCCGCAGGCAAAATCCCCCTGGCCAATATCCCCTCGTTGCCAATATCCCCCCTAAAAATAACATTTTGCTGGAAAAAAAAGGACTACCAACAAAATGAAGATAAAAAAAATTTAAAAAAATTGTATCTTGGATTTATTTAATTTATATTTATTGGCGGAGCGAGCGAAGCGTAGCCTATAACGGACACCAAATTGCAAAATGTTGGTTGGTTGGTCCGTTGGTTGCACTTTTGTAGTCTGGCTGGAACCCAAATGAAAGGACGGATTGGAATGAAATTTGGTACATCGCTTGATACCCCCAAAAATATTGCTGAGCCAAAATTTGCCATAAGTCGAACACTTATTATGGAAGAAATTACAAATTTTAGAAATTAATTTCTAATGATCTACCATGGTAAATTTCGAATCCAGAATAGTTAAGGAATTACGTCGAAGCATGTACCATACTGATAGTAGTCCAGTGAACTTTAAAAAACACGGCAAATTAAATTTTGGTTGTTTCTTTCAAGCTGATAACCTTTTTCGAGGTAACTCAGTGAAATAAAAACATGTGATTGTCGCATTTTAAACACTACTGGAACATCGCAACCATAAAAAACAAAAGGATTCCGTCAACGATACACCTTAGCATCATTAGAAAAAAAGAATGCTTGAAGGGATTACCTTTAGCATGGCGCCGAAACCGGCATTTACACTAGCGATGGGAATCCCGAATATGAAACCTAAATCGTCATGTCACGGCGAAGCGATACGTGTAAAACTTAACTAAACAGCAGACGACGATTTTACACTACAGCACAAAACAACAACATGCCTGCGTCTAATAGTTTATTGATTCCTCGTTGCCATGGCAACGTGTTGTCTCGTTACTGTGGTTCTTTAATGAATAGGCCTAATCTCAAACGCAGCTGCTACTTACGAAATAAAAATGAGAACTAAAAATTAGGCCTAAAAGCTAAAAATTAGGCCTAAAAGCTAAAAATTAGGCCTAAAAACTAAAGTAAGCCTAAGAGCTAACACTCTTTGACCTACAATATTGTGATCGTTACTGATAGATTATAATACGGTTTTAAAATCGCTGTCGCTGTGCGTGATAGAGGTGTGCGCCTCAATATTTTCGTTGGTGGCGTTGATGGCACCATTGATGCCAACCCGCTGAATCTTTTGAGCATTGTTAAAAACTATCAAGCTGTCTTCCTTTCTTCTCCAACCCAGTTGTGCAAAGACAAGTGAATTAAAGATGGTGTGTATAAGAGGTGGTGCTATGTTATGTTCTGTTTCGCTTATATTGTATTATTGTTGGTATGTCGTGGGCGTATACAGCTCAGGGCCAGTACCCAGTGAATAAACAAACAAGTGGGTCCTCGTCGCCACATGGGTTCTGTGGTTTTGTACACAGTGATTTTGCACACAGTGGTTGTTGGTTACTGGTTGGTTTGTTGAATTGTATTCGTGGATTTTTAGTTCTTTTATTGTTATTTCTTAGGCATGTGATAGAGCATACGATTATTCATTAAGGTTCTTGAATAAAATAAAATCTGAGGAATGTTTGGCGTACAGTCAAATGCTTTAATATTAACATGTGTAATTTAGAGAACGCACTTTGTATTTATTGTCGTAAACAATGTCAGAATTATTAGCGGCAGCAGCCCCACCAGCCATAACAAACGTGCCGTTTTATTCTTAATCGGCGGCAATGGCTCATATTTTTAGTGTAGGATGTGGAAAGAAGCTAAAAATAACAGACAGTAAGTGACGTAGCAAACGAAAGCCTATTAAAGTAAATATGATACGTAGCTTTAGCCAATTTGAAGAAAAAAGCTAAAATAAGACAAAGGCCTGCAAATAACAGCAGTACGTCACACCAAACGGCAAACAGCCCAACCAAACTTAGCCGAATGAGCATTTTCTCCAGATTTTAAGGAGCATTAACAAATATGGCACAGTCATTAAAATTAATACCAAATATAAATTTGAAATAAAGGTCTATTCGCTTCCCCTGCAATAGGCCCGAAGCCTGTTTCCTAGTACAATAACCGCTTTAAAATGAATCATTCTAATAATAAACAAAAAATACTATTTATCAAATTTCTTGTGCAGATCATACATGCACAGCCACTTACATAGGGCAGAGTGAACAAAATTCATTTAGCGGCTTCAGTCCCAGTAATCTAATTTCAGACTCATAAGATACAACCAATTAATTTGTTCAGCACTTCACTAAAACGGGCCATAAACCAGATATTTCCGGTGGTTTTCTGAATAAAAAGGTCCACAAGTCAGTGATGTAGGCCAAGAGACGGCTTCCGCCCGTTTGCCATAATCGCGTTTGCCATAATCCCGGAAGACCTGAATATCTTAGCCCAGTAGCCATAATCCCGTTTGTCACACATGTCCGTTTGCCATAAATCCTATATCAAGTCTCATTTCAAATGGAACTCTGAGAGACTTAACATTCAAAACAACATATGGATTATTCATTTCTAGTGCCGAGTTTCTGCGCCATCTGTTGACAAAACTCGTCACTGTCATTAAAAAAAAATTATGGATAACTAATGAGCACATCTACTTACTTCACGTGGGCAAAAAAAAAAAAACTTGTTTCCATATCAAAGTTTAATCACAATAATCTTTTTTTTTTGTTTGGCTGGGGGAGGGGAAAGATTGAGAGTATTACGTGGGCTTGCCCTTAAAGGAAAATTGTGTCTTCCCCCCCCCCTAAAAAAATGCTAAAATTAAACTTTCACAACATAGGTAGCCTACCACTTTTCTGAATCCAAAATCCAATATTGGGATCCGAAAATGTTGGTTCTATGTTTCGAAATGCTTGAAAATTCAGAAAATTGTCCACTTTCATTCAGTGCATAATGTTGCCCCATGTGTAAGTAGAAGTTTCATGTGTGGTTGGTATCATGAATACACTATTTATATTGGTTTTAAACCATCTTAAAAAAAAAGGGGTTTTTTTTAAGTTAGAAAAAATTTCAAATTAACATCGACATTTAAAAAAAAAAGTTAAGTTTTAAAATGTCATAATAACATAGATCCGCATTTCAATTGGAATGACAAACAGTAACTATTTTTGTCAACAGATGGCGCAGAAACTCGGCAGCAGGAGTGAACAATTCATGCGCAGTTTTGGACGGCTACGAACATTCTTTCTTGAAATTGGGTTTTAGGACGACATCGTCAAATCCGTCGGTATAGCAAACGGGCTTAACGGCAAACGGGAAATTACGGCAAACGGTAAAGTCAGCAGAAGAGGGGAAGAGTATAATTTCGAGCAAACGGGAAAATGCAGAAGAGCTGGGACGATTGCCGTAATATCGGTCGTCAAACAGGATTATGGCAAACGGGATTACGGCAAACGCACCGTAGCCCGAGAGACAGGTTGTGTGAGAACGCTCCATTTGCGGAGGTATTGTAGCAACAAAGTTAAGCCTTTAGAACCACTTAACTCAAATTTAAACTTGGTATAGAAGTAGCACATTAATATTTTCTGTTACCAGGCCTGGATTGGGTAGGACGGCTGGAGGGCGATCGCTCGGTGGGCTGAACCTGGTTGGTCCATTGTCACGTCACCCTAGCACCCTCCCTTTTAATTTTTAATTTTATTTTTTCATTGCAATGCTCATGTGCTTAATTGTGTAATGACCGATTCAACTGAAATTATGAAAAGGGGGAGGGGGGAGGGTGGAGGATGCCTTTTCATTTATGGAAAAACTAATTCGGTGGGCCAATTTTTTTTGTAATTTGATGGGCCAACATTTTTATGAGCCCGGTCATGAGAATTGTGCCAGTCCGGGCCTGTTTGCCTTACAATGATAATAATATTAATCTGCTTAAGAATCACAATATAGGCCTAACAAATAATTGATTAATAACTTAAGTTGCTTAAATGCATAGGTTATTCGTTATGCGAAATACGAGTTGACAAACGAAACTTGAATATTGTATTACATTTTCAGGATCGACTTGGACGATTTTGTGAAACATTTCGATAAACTCGAAATCTGCAACTTGACTGCCGACTGTCTGCTGGATCCACCCAAAACATGGGAAGTATCAATCATTCACTCTCGCTGGGAGAAAGGTCGGAACGCTGGTGGGACTAATGTAGGTAAGAGTAGTATCCCACGCCAGCATGGAGAACATGTAAAAAAAACAATTGTAACAGTTTCACTTTGGATTTCTAAAATGTGTTGCTGCTCTTATAAGTTTCACTAGCGGAGTCGCTCGCTTCGCTCGCTCATTCCGCGTCGTCTCGCTCCCCTCCCCCCTTATTTAATTTACCGTTCGGTCGGTAGATGGCATCGTATGTTCGCGCTGCTGGCCGTTGCGTTCCGCGCGCAGCTACTATCTCAGCGAGCCTTGGCTGCTACTCTTATAATTTGCCGTTCCATCGGTAGATGGCGGAGATGGCATCGTATGTCCTGCTTGCTGCTGCTGCTGCAGATGCAGATGGCTGCGTTGCGGAACTTGTGTAATTATATATATAGATGTTACCAAATGTCTACAGTGTCGACTAGGTTTGGGATAACTCATTTGGCACAAAGCCAATCTTCTGCTTGCATACAGGTTTAAGATAGTGGCATAGACTGATAAAATACCCTTGGAGCACGACGAACTTAAAGCGGGAAAAAAATCGGTGCTATTGATCGGATAACACATTTTGAAGGACTACGATTCGTCTCAATTTTTGAAAGATAAACTGAGATGAGTGCTGAAAGAGTTGAAGAAGGGAGGGTAAGTGGAACTTCAGCCGCCATGTCATCAGTTCCTGTAGTGTCGTGTCTGTTAACTCTGAAAATCACACACGATTCGAAATACAAACTGCCCTGCTTTTAATCATTATAATAATAATGATCTGATTTGTGCCTGCGCCAACAACAGGACATGGAAAGGCCAGCGAGGACCATACACCAGCCCCAAGGGGAAAAAAAACATAGGTGATAACCGGCAATAGAAAATTAGACTTACATGCTTAACAAAAGCAGTTCCCGTAGGTCAGCCAATCTGTGCCTGAAAATTTTCACGCTCACCACCATAAGGGCGCGTTTATGCAAGGACAATTTTCTCGCTTACTAGCTTTTTACTTGGTCAATACTAAATCTGCTTGCTGCTTCTCGCCTTTGTCGGAGAATGCGGATTTCGAGTTGTCTATACGTAGTAACCATGGCAACAAAGCGAACGCAAATTTTCTCCTCGTGCCTCGCGACAGGACGTACGATGCTTGCAACATGACGGCGTCGATTTAAGACAACAAGAAAACAATTTTTACTGCAGTACACGACGATGGACAGATTCCTGAATACCGGCATTCGAAGGTTTGTCTTCGATTCGATAACTCCGAAATGGACGCCATCTTGGATTTTGAATTCTCGCTGCGAGTAGCTATTTATTCTACCGTTATTTGATCACTGCTAGAAGCTGTACTTTGAGGGAGAATAGCAAATTTTGGAAATGGCGTGAAATGGCAACAATGTTGTATGTAGCAATGTTTAAAATTACTGTAGTACTTTGTTCTTTATCCGTGTTATTTTATAATACATGCAATTTGTTATCTATTATCGCATTCATTTAGTAGCAACGGGAAACTAATCATAAATAAATAACGGTTGACTAGCAATTAGCTTTCGGCGAGCGAGAAGGCCTTTTTTTTCTTAAACGCGCCCTAACAACATTGGATGGAAGAGAATTGTACACTTTTACTACGACTTTTAAAAAAAGTACCTACTACAATTAGATGTGAACCCTGGAAAAATCAACTTGAGTGGATTACCTCTGGTATTACTCCCGTCGCGAACCAAGAAAAAAACTACCATAATTTACGTCACACCGATGTCATGCAGCAGCGAGTATGTTCAGTCTCTGCAACTCAAGTGGGTCGTGCTTCAAGAGCATTTTATGGGCTTCTGTTATTTTAGTATTGATTTGCCGGACTCGTTACGAATGCTTACTTGCACGCATTAGAAAAGTTTGAAGGCATCAGTGCAACAATGGTAATGGATGGTTTCAATTGTAAAATGCCAATCTGTTTATTGGCCACGAAGTAATCTAATCTGCAATTTAATGACTGCTAGGAGAAGTAATGGTCGTTTATTAAACGATTCCAGCTTTTAAAGTGTCTGCACCTGCATCGACTAGAGAATATCACTGTAAACGTTGTGTTGTGTAAAGTAGGGTGATTTCACCAGGAATGACTCGTAATCATCCCTTGCTATAATGTGAAAGGTCTTCAAATTAGTAACTTTACTAAGAAACAAAAAGGCTGTTCAGGTAAGTGAGGGCCCTTAACTGCCCCTAGCTTATAACTGACACCCTTTCCTACTCCCAGCTTACTGTGGCACAGATGTTAGGAAATCGGCAAATTACGGCAACCTCTCACGCAGACTTCACACGTTTTCGCCCAACCCCTTTCTTCAGTGGTCGCCCCATCCTTCCACAACTTAAGTGGAATCGTCCTTTCTGGCTGGATAACTCCATGCTTAAACCTGCTCGACAGACTTGAGGCCTCTGAGTAGAAATCAATTTCAACTTTCAAAACTCTTCCCATTTCATTAGATTAGTTTATCTGTTCTTTCCTGGTTCTGAGGGGTGCCAACTAGGTAAGGATTTTTACATAGGGATTGAAAAGTTTAATTTAGGGACCACATCATTCGATTTAGAATGGCCCTATTTTCCACTTTTTGACCGGATTTGACTTAGACAAATTTAGGGGTCGTCAGTTTTTCGTGGACCACCCTGTATGCATCATGGTGATTATATTAACTATTGTGTGCGCAGCGTAACTTGAGTCCTGCAGGTATTTTATGAGCGGCTACATCTTCCTGGAGGGAGTGGCTGTAATCGGCGGCCGCCGTTGTTTTTGTAACCATCTACGATATCAAAAAGGTGCTCTGCTATCGAAAACATACAATCGATTTTCAGAGCTGTTTTTTTACGCATTCAGGGTAAAAAAATCAAATTACAGCGACGAAAATAGGCCTACTCAAAGCTAATTTAATTCTTTCATTTGGCGTATAATCTCGTCTTTGCAGGTGCATTATATCCAGAAGAGTAGAGGTAGAAACACGCAAGCACATCGTACGTTTTTATAGCCGACGAAAATATATAGTACCTGTTTTATAGCAGTTTCCCCCATTTTGAGCATTATTCCCCTAGAAGTTTGAGAGTTGTCTTCCCTGCTGGCCTCGTACGGTACGGCGCATGCGCGGGCTATGGCCAGCTTATATAAGCTCCTGCACAGCGTCCTGTCAGAATCATTTCTCCTAGGGCGATCACCACTCGTAGTCATCCCTTGAGCATCCCCATTCGATGTTCCACAATCCCATTCCTCCTTCCATTCTGCATTACGTCGTTCCACGGATGGACGATACTTCTGTTCCTGCCTCTTTGGCGGCCGTTCCGCTTTCTGGCGGCGGCCCGCCATCCATGGACAATCTTCCTGCTACGAACAGCCCGTCCTCGCCCGTTCCTGGTCCACCTTGTTCAACGGCCGTTCCTCTTGGATCTCTTTTTCCTCCGGCTTCCCTTCCTGGATTCCTTACACTTAGTGCTACACTCCGTTTCGAGTCTTGCGTCCTCTTCCAGTGCTCAACCGTTCTGCCTTCCGCCGGTCCCTCACCGACGTCACAAAGCCTTTCCATCTCTTTATTCACGAATGATGCTTCCTTGCCCGATTTGGGCTCATCGCGTCCCCTCACCATTCCGCAGCAATTTGGGACTGTCACCGCACCCAACCAGGACTCCACTACATTCCTCTCACAGTCGTCCCAGCCTGCGCCAGTTCCACAACACGGGGCTATACAGGCCTTTTCCTCATTCCAGCCTTCCGCGACACTCGCTTGGATCTTCCCTTCCCCGTCAACCCTACATTTCACAAGCACCAGCCCGACGTTCGGGCCGCATCCGTATAACTCGTTCCTTCCTCTACAGACAACCACAACAACCACCATCCGCAGTCTTTCCTGCCTTCCTTTCCCACTTTCCGGCTGAAAGCCGTAGGGGAAGTTTGGTTCGTCCGCAGTCCCAGCTCTACCTTACAGTCTCAAGTCTTTAGCTTCTGCGTTCTTTAGCTTCTGGGTTCTCCACGCGTTCCTTCCATCACCATCACTTCCATTCCCCTGGGAACACATGCTATCTCCTCTCCGGCCTTCGTTCCTCCTACATCACTACGTCCGCCGTTCCCGTTCCCGACCTTCAACCGTTCCTTTTGCGTCCCTGACTGCCATCCCAACATGCCGTCTCACGACTTAGAACCTGGTCCCTTTTTTCCTAAAGCTATCTACATCGACCTTGTCTGTGCTGAAGACATCCCTTGTGATGTACACTACATTGTCCTCGGCTCCACATCCCCAAACTTCTTAGCTTTCTCACCTGGCTCTCCTCCAATTCTACGTTCCCGTCCTGTCACCGTTCCGGGCATCACTCCTCTCGTTTCCCTCGTCTTTGGCTGAGACCTTGTCCATTCCATCAGCAGAACACTCTCCTCGTCCATCCTCCATGGATGTCATTACCCCGCCAGCAGTTTTACTGTGTCCATCCCATGCCTTGCCTTCTGTAGCCGATTCGTCACGAACAAACTAGAACACTAGGACTGACACGTTCCTAACCTCCCACCCTACAACACCATCAACACCAGCAGTGCGGCCTACTGTTTTGTGTGAAAGAAGACACATTCGCCACATCCCACTTTCGAACTTTCTACGTTCGGACTCTCTACACTTCAGGCACACCGTACCGTTCCGTTCCCATTTCAGGCACACCATACTGTTCCCACTTCACAAGCTACAGGACAACCATCCCATTCCTACTGGCATCCCGTCCACGAAGACTTTCATCCACTAAGTCATCATTCCTCAAAAAAAAAAAAAAAAACCAACACCATATACAGACATACCATATAATGTAGGCAATTCACGAAAGATTGATCGCTTTAACCTTCCATGCTCCACGAAGCAGCTTACTGTTGCCAATCCCTTCTGCTCCTCGTCCCACATTTCCCTTCGTAAGAACCTGCGTCCCGTGCCTCCTGTCCGCAGTCACCAGCAGGCGCCACCACCTTGTGGCCTAACACTCCCTCTGCATTCAAACTTCCCGCACTCGCCAACTGTCACTCTCAGTAGTCAGCTACTTCGACGCCATGGACGACTCCTCATCATCTGATGAGTCGCTCCCTACCCAGGAAGAACTTTCCGTTCCCCAGTCAGTATCTACACCAAATGCACCTTCGCCACTTCCATGCAAGTGTCCAGGATTCGCAGGAACCAGCAAAAAGCTTCATCTTGATCCGCATCCAAGCTGCCAAGTCCACCGGTCTTGTGATGGCGAAACAAAGAAATGCCGCATTTGAGTTTCCATTTCTCCTTCCAATTAAGAAAAATTAGTACTCTCTGAGCAACGTGCCAAACGTGCGCGTCGTCAACGAGCTGCTGCCGCCACCGCTCTTCAGGCGGATACTCTAAAGCAACGTTCCCCATCGACTGTGACCATTCCAAAGTCATCAATTTTGAAACGACCAGCATCCTCTCACGTTCCTCCACCCCGTTCTCCAAAGAGACTAAAGCTCCCGTCCACAGATGCCGTCCCGGCAGTTGCCGGGACCACTGGCATACATATACGAAATCCAGCGTCCCATCTACCAAGTCGGTGCGGCCTGCATTCCTCTTGCCCCGCTCGTGCGCCGTAGTCCAATTAGTAACCCCGACAAGACCAAGAAGAAGGCCTTTCCACCTACTTCGACGGACGGCACGACTGCTCCCTCCAAGCATCCTGCATCACCAACTCCACCTCCACGTTCCGACGTTGCATCATATCAGATTGATCCTCCGCCAGGAACCGTCCCATTCCCGTTGGCTTCTGTATTACGCGAGGCACTAACAAGACGCATCCACCTATCCGCCAGGGAAACAGAAGACCTCAATTTCGTCCTTTCCTTTGCCAACAAGTTTGCCACGGAATATGCGACTATGTTCCGCTTCACCTGACCTCCCGTCCCTCAGACAGGCAGCTGCAGCTTCTGACACATTACGTGCCAAAAACGCTGTCCTGCGAGCATCAAACAAAGCCCTCACTAATGAACTGGAAGTTGTCAGCCGGCGCTTTTACTCGATGAGAGTAAACTATGCTCTGCTGAGGTCACACCATTTATTGCTTTTCTCCCATCCCATCATCTCCGCCATGGCGTGCATATTATTGTGCTCATTCCCGTACACGCCGTCCGCATAACATGCCTACGTAAACAACCGTTCCGTCCCCCGGATGCCGAATCTCAGCAACACCGCAACATTCCCCATCCGTCCAAGAACTACACACAGCTGCACCATCGCCTTTGTCGTCCCCTTTGCACGATCCTTCATCCACCGCTCGGCGTTCCGCATCATTTTTAGCCGATCTACACATCGTTGCCACTTTGCCCATCGTTCCTGAAACTGATCCTCTTGCCGTTCCCAACCAACAAGACATGCATTCTCCAATCGTACTTGCATCAACACCCGTCACAACAGTGCTTCCCACCAACGGTGCAGTTGAGCTATCGACTACTACAACTTTCACTTCACCTGAATCTGCAAACACTACCACCACGCTTGTTGTACAGGATACGTCTCCTTCCGTTCCGACTCTACGTCTCCCCCCCCCCCCCCGGTCTCACTCTGGCGAGAAACTACCCAGTCACCACTTTTGTCTCACATTACAAATTACTCCATGTAGCAATTCAATAATGCCCCATCATTCGTGCCAGTGTTCCACGGGATAAACCCCAATACGCCAACTGCTTCTGGTGATCTACCTTGCTCCCCATGCCGTGCAAAGGCGAAAGTGGCAGCCCTTGGTTTCCGAATGATGCCATAACAGCCTTCAAATTTCATTTCAAATTAAGTTCCCATGTACCGTTGAGCTAGCGAGGCATTCCCTTCAACAGTCCTCTTCTTCATTAGAGGACGGTAGAGATTGCTCCTCACTTCAAACTTTCAACCTATACTTAATAAGGAGAGGAACGACCAAAACAAAAACAAACAGACATTGAAGGGACAACAACAATCATCACAGCCACATGTGCCACCTTTCACGCTGATACTTGTGACACTTCTAGCTACGACCACATCCCGAGCCCATCACGACCAGTGCTACCGTTCCGTTCACCTTTCATTATCAACCAGTCGTTCCATTCTGGCATCGTGTCTGTCCTTGGAAACTGCCTCAAGTCATCATTCTCCCCACAAGGTAAGCCGTTTCGATATATTAGTCTGATTACTTGCCTTGTACCCCTTTGATGTTAAAACTTCTGCATGCGGTATACAACCACTTAAATAATATTGAGTGTTCCGCATTCCCCTATCTCACCTTCTGTCTAGCCACTCCTCCTTGAGTGTCGCTATCACTCCGACCCAGTCGGCACGGTGAAATTGGTTGGGAGGACAGATGTGTCTTCATCGGAAATTAATTATCCTTGGGGCGCCGGCTTGTACAGTGGGAGACTTGAACCTAGCCCTCCACCTGGTGACAAAGTCTGCTATAAAGCAGGTAATGTATATTTTGTCGGCTGTAAAAAGACTAAAATTGCAGGGCCCGAACCTGTTTAATTTTAGTTTTTATTGCCTACCCGAAAATATACATTACCTTAATTCCCGTCCAAGCCTTCCCTCCATGAGCTAGGTTCTGAATGGCGGAGAAATGATGCCGACAAGATGCTGCGCAGAAGCTTATATAAGCTGGCCCTAGCCCGCGCATACGCCGTACCATTCGAGCCCGGCAGGGAAGACAACTTTCAAACTTCTAGGGAAATAATGCTCAAAACGGGGGGAAACTGCTATAAAACAGGTAAAGTATATTTTCGGGTAGGCAATAAAAACTAAAATTAAGCAGGTTCGGGCCCTGCAATTTTAGTCTTTTTAACGATGTGAATAACTTAAAATAAATTTGGTATAAGCTGATATGGAAAAATTTTTTAATTTCGGACCTTGGGCTGTCACGCGGTGTAGAAATGCATAAATAAAAAAAAAAAAACAGAGAACCGCAAAATCAAGATTGAAACCTGAACAACTGGCTACTCCGGCTAAATTTTTTTTTTTTTTCAGATCGAGTTTAAGCTCGACGAACAGCATGGTCAAATACAAAAAACAATACTGTAACTGCCATTACAATGAAATCCATTTTCAACGTCAAATTTATTAATCTTCTCCATCATTGCACACTTTCATACAGAAGACACTTACATTGTCTTGAACATTTTCGGCTGATTTTACTGAAGTATTTTCATTAGACACTCCAAAGCTCAGTTCCTTTCTACGGTCACATTCTTGCTTATTTCTGAACTTTGAATTCGCCATAATGCGTAGCCTCCTGTATTTGTGAGGTGGTCTCGATGTGCCATGCTTACATTTGTTGTCAAGTTGCTTCTCCAAGTCCTTTCCTACTAGAAGTTTTACATTTGGATGGGATGGTCCTTGGATGTTCATTATAGGCGTATTTGTTAGACTTCGTGGCACAGATAAATACAAGAAGCTACGTAGTCTGGCAAATTCTTCAGAAGTGAGCAGGAATGTGACCAGAAGAAGGAACTGAGCTTTGGAGCGCGTAATGAAGACTTCAGTTAAAGCGGTCAAGACGATGTAAGTGTCTTTTGCGTGAAAGTGTGCGATAATGGAAAAGATTGATAAATTTGATAGTCAAATCAGTACGGCTCACAGCAGTCAACCTGGTTAGATCTGGTTACCTGTCGAGACGCTATTACAGTGGAAGCTTATATTGTTAGTCCTGGTTCATTATCTTTTGCAAAATTGGCTCGAAGACTGAAAATTGTTCAATATTTCAACAACCTTTTGTTTTTGGAAAGATAACTCGTTGGCTGTACTTATGAATTCCAGTTAAAAACGTTCTGTAATTGCAAGCCTTTTTTGTTTGTTTAGTAACACGATGGCGCAACCCCAGGTTCCGAGTAGCCATTGCTGAACGCGACGAAGACCAAGATAACCTAGCCTCCTTTGTCATTGAACTGACGCAAAAAGATAATCGCTATATTGGTAGCAAACAAATGAAAAAGGATCTGTTTATGATTGGATTCTATCTGTATAAGGTAAGATTTTCAGTTGTATACTATATCTTGCGCAAGTTGTTTCGCCTAACATGACTTTTTGTACTGCTATTCACTATAGGATTGTGGGATGTTTGTGGTTAGCTTCAGTAATGGAGGCAAACCATGTGTTGTTTCCTTATGGCCACCAGGGCCTGCCTTGTAACAACTTGTTTGGCCCACCTTCTAGGTGCGCCAATGTTGTTATGAATAAATCATAAAGGTAAGCCCCAACAGAAACTCAGGGTTCACATTCCGTTACTTAACCCTCTATTTTTTATTGTACCCACATGCACTGGGGAGGAGGCTCACACCCCCGCAACGATAGTTAGCTAGGAGCATTTACTAATTAGCCTAACACAGCAGATTGCAAGAGTACTAGCCTTCAAGGTTTCCTAAGATATTAAGAGGCTAGACCATAGATATTCAATGGGTCATAAGCTTAGTTCCTATTCCACCACCAGTCACACCACTGCCAAAAACGAGAATTCAAAATACCCAAGATATCACCCCTTTTTTGGGTTTGTTGAAAATTCAAATCAAAGGCTGTCATCTGAACGGCAAATCAATCTGCGGTTTTGCATTGTTTTCACGTATCGATACCACCATGCATCACACTTCGTGTCACGAGCCACGAGGAGAGGATATCGTCCACAACGTAGTCAGGTTACTAGGTGCTAGCTGAAGCCGTGTGGTGTTGGATGCACCGTTTGTAACATTGGAACAAGTGGGTCTCTCGTGTATGCCCATGTTGTGCCAAATTATGTTTCTTCAATGAAATTTGTGCATCTACAGGCTAACGAACGCTGATTTTCGTTCGCCTCGCTTATGCAATCAGTGCATCCTGTAACTCTATGAATGAGCCGGTAATTCGTTGGTTAATTACCATGATAGCATTATTCAAGCTGTCAGAATGTGTCTCACGACAGGGTAATATTTATTGAAAGGCATCATGAGGCGAGTTCGGTTTGTTTTTCTTTGTCCAATTCCCCAATCCACCGCCATGGTGTTAATTTAATAACACTAAACAAATTGGATGATGGTTCTTTTAGTGCATTTTTGTGCAAACTGGCCAACAAGCGCCAATTTTCGTTGCTTCGCTCTGCTGGAAATGTCTTTGGGCAACAAAGTCCAAACCGTTTGCCCGCCGATAATGCCACATTTCGCGACTTGCACCGCCGAATCGTTGCAAGTAATTTTTTTTTCATTTACAAAGGCATCAATATTCACGCATGCAGTGATTGTTGCTGCTCACTTTGAAACAATTAAACTCGGCTTTAAAAGCCTGCATTTACTAAATAAAATAGGCCTTTTACTCATGTCAGGCTGCCAATTTCGAGGTCACAACGTAGCTTTTGATTTAAAACTATACGCGGTTAGCTGAAACACGGATTCTTTCATTTTACCCATCAACTATCATCAGGTTTGACGAATGTTTCATTTGCCAGGCACGGTGGCAAATGCACATTGCAAAACGTGCGCACTAAGAATGACGAAAATGTTCATGTAATTGTTTAACCACGTACGCGTATACAGTTGTTTAACCGAGTAGTAGTAGTATAGTAGGAGTAAAGCATTTTGATATGCGCAGCGGTAATTATTATGTAGATAGACAACTAGAAAGCAATACTCTGTGAAAGGTAAGAAGCAACCAGCAAATTTAGTATCAACTAAATAAAACCTAGTAAGCCAGAAAACTTGTGGTGTGAGCAGTACGTAAATGCGCCCTAAAAGCCTCCGTTTCTATAGGCGACTGCCACTTCTGAAAAACGGTGTACTAGGACCCAGATGTTGTCACATGTCTGATAACGGTGGCCCCGTTTCCCTCAGATTTTGTGCAATATCTCGGTGATGTAGTGATATTGTACAATGATCAAAATAATGAATGAGATATGCCACAACACAGTCTGGAACATACTACTACAGCTTGTAATACTAGCTCTTATAATAATAAATAATAATAAATACAATTTACTACCAACACGTGGAAGGACTGCGGAAGGGTTCTGAACCACTAACACCGAGCCTAGATTTAAAGGAACAATAAAGCCAAAAGAAAGACCTATAAAATTTCTATGAGTGGGCGTTTCAAAAAGACTGTTAGGTTTTCGAGCATTAACCATACGACAGAATCCATGCACTGTGGACTGTTCAACAGTTGATTCCTTGAGAGCATTCCAAACTTTCACAACACGTATGGAGAAAAAGTTCTTGCGACAGTTAGTACGTGCAGCCTGTACAGCAAGTTTCCAAGAATGACCACGCGTGTACATCCTGCCTGGGGCCAATTCGAAGAAAGACAGATTTACATTAATCAATCCTCTTAGAATTTTTTAAGTGAGAATTAGGTCAAATCTGATTCGACGAAGTTCAAGTAATTCAAGCCCAGCCCTGGCCAAACGTTCGCCGTAGTTAAGATCCCGTAGGCCAGGTAGGAGTTTCGTAGGCGTTTCGTTGTACCGATTCGATGAGATCAATGTCCCCCAATTGATCCGGAGACCAAACCGGGGTAGCGTATTCAAGGAGTGGTTTCACAAACTCCTTGAACGCCCAAACCTTGATGTGAACACTGCCAGACGTGAAGCATTTATTTACAATGGCAGAGCGTTGGAAGGCCAGAGCGCAAATGTTTTGGCAATGAAGTGAGGATTTTAGGTTCTTAGTAAACCAGACCCCGAGGTCCTTTACCTCATAGGTAGGCTGGAGGGCCGTCGATTATAGATAATATAAGGAGCAGCAGTTTAGATTACCAATGTGGAAAGTAAAACATTTAGGGATAGAGAGAGGTAACTGCCATGTCCTTGCCCACGAGGCCACATTTCGAATTTCAGAGTCCAGTGCGAATGAACCAATAGTAGTTAAGTTTTCTGCACCAATCTTAATGTCATCCGCAAATTTGTATCCAATGTTTGTTCATTAATAAATTTTAAATTATTCAGGTAAATTACAAACAAAATGGGGCCCAAAACAGATCCCTGTGGAACACCACAAGTTACCATTTTACTGTCTGAAAGGAAATTTTCAACTTTTACCCGTTGTGATCGGTTAAGTAAGAAAGCCGAAATCCACTTTGCCAAATCCCCCACAATACCGTACGCTGTTAATTTTAGAAGAAGTTTACGGTGAATTACCGATTCAAAGGCCTTTTTGAAATAAAAATAAATAGTATCTGAAACAATTCCAATATCCAGAGCAGAGGTCCAATGGTCAAGCACAGTGCTTCATTTACATTCATCCATAACATCATTCAGTAACATAACGATAACACAGAACAACAAGCAGGTTCAAAGTTATTGCGTGTTCATTGAGGAATTATAGATTCCGTGCTGAGGAAAATTGAACCAAGCTGTTAAATGTGGTTACTTATGAGTAAACAACACCAACTTAAGATTTGTTAGTATTTACAACCATTTATTGTGATTCAATGGTGGTAAAGTTTAACTTGATTCAGCGAAAAGGGAACACGCACCACATTTTGTCACAAGGCAGCATCTGGGTTTGTCCAGTATCTATCGAATAATGTCTGTACAATTAACCCATCCCATGTCTTTTCTCGGAAAGCTCCATTCGAGATACACAGATTTTATTCAAAGCCAAACGTGTTCTACGTCAAGCGCCCTTTACTTGTAATTAAGAAGACCATCGGCATATCGCCAACGACAACTATTAAAAGCGGTGTATTGTGATTTGCAATGATTACGCCTGGTAAATATCCGTCAATAGCTTTTAAAACCACCAGTCTAAACCATCAAAACTCACCACTCTTGGAGACAGTTTAGTGCCACCAATACACAGCAGCCCCTGTGCAAATGCAATAACATGTTCCAAAAGTGTCTAAAGGGCAAATGTTGCACCTTTTTAGCATGCCTAAATAAATATGGATGCAAACCTATTTACGTTCCTTTTGTACTTATGTGTCAGACTGCTTGAGCGGGGAATTGAACCCACAACCTTTGAAACCATAGGCCCAAGTCATGCCGCTAAGCCATACTGACACGGCTTGCAATTTTAGCTTGCCTGATAGATCCAACCGGAGTTAGTCCTAAGCTGTCTCGTGCTTTCCTAAAAACTGCCTCTTTGGGCAGTTGTGTCTGATAAGTCGCTCACAATCCCTTCACTTCAGATATCCGGTCGAAGCCGGACGTCATTTAAGGAACCTGAGGGTAATCAAGGCAAGATTTCCTTAACTTCTAACCTGGGTGTTGGAATGGTTGATGCAACAACAACCGTAAACTGCTAAGTTAACTGTCCTTAACTTGATCCAGCTGCACTGTGGGCGGATACTGAGCTCTGTATGCTTTCACTGAGGGCTACAGATTTTCCTTGCTTGCACTGCAACAGATTAGTGCCACTGTCAGATCACTCTTGCTAGCCAAGGGGAAGAAAAGTGAATTTGGTGCATGTGTCTTGCCAAAAAATAATCTTGTTAGTATGCGTAGCACGCCTCGGCAGGAATATACATGTCCGTAGGATGTGGGAGTGTCCATGTTGTAACTATTACGTCATATTCCATCTCACATGACAAGGTCATCTAGGAGAGATGGGGTCGGTTTCGTTTCTCGGTTTATTTTACCAAAGCAGCACTAAAAGGCATCAGTTTCATCAGTGAACTGGCGTCGAGTCGGGAGGCGAAACACGTTATTTCTGCCTCAGTCGGTCTTGCAGTAGCTTGCAGTCGGCTTGCAGTAGCCATTTGCTTCGCCGCTTCACGCTGGTGGAACGCTGTTGCAGACGGCGGTACCGCATGCCTGGATTAATCGTTACCGGAGTGGTATTTTTCCGCATCTATCTGTTAGGTTAAAACCTATAGAGTGTATTTTTATTGTGCATTATCCAAGAAAACAGTTACGATCAGTCGTTTCAGATTTGACCGCATGGGGTCACGACCATGAACGAGATACGGAATCTGCGGTAATATCATCATGGACTCTCCCTTTGATGTCGCTCCTGGCCGTGCCTATTTTCTTCTGTGAAGTAAAGATTTGGTATCCCGTATCTTGCTAGCTTACAGCATTAGCATTCACTCTCATTTCAGGTCAAAGACGAAAAGAAAATGCCATCCAACGAAGATTTTTTCGTACACAATCATTTGGTAGGAAGAACAGAAACTTTCGTGAAGAAGCGGATGGTCTTCAAGCGTTTCTTGCTTCCTCCGGATCATTATGTCATCATTCCGTCCACTTGGTTCCCGAACCAGGAAGGGGAATTTATGATCCGGATTTTCAGCGAATCCGTGCACGTTTCCAAGTAAGTAGAAAAACTGGTAAATGTATCCGAAAAATGAGTACGTGGAATGAGCGTTGGTCGGTTCACCGGTTTCGGTTGGGTTTACCAGGGATGACCACATCTCATCGTTTTGGCCAATTAATTCCTAATATAATGAAAGTTCCCATAGAACAATGTATTCAACACTACATGTAGCGCCAAGAATTTATAGGGTTGGGGAAGAGAACCCATACTGAAACGCCTTAGCCAAATTCACATTAGTTCAGTC
>JAHWFP010133363.1:2974-22984 GCA_023313725.1 Lithobius niger
AAAAATGGCTAAGTCCCACATATGGTCAAACGGTCGGGGCTCAAAAAATGGTCGTGTAAACTTGATGAAACTCGGTGTGAGGGTAGCCCTCGTCCGTACGCACATTTTAAGCCCAACCACAAGTTCGTGAGACCTCTGTGAGCCGAGCTATTCGAAGAAAACCCCGTCAGGACGGATGTTAACCGTCACCATTTGGACTTCAGAAAAAAAGCCAGCCCTGGTATTCCAGGGACTGGCGTTGTTGGGAGAACAGTCAGTCTGATGCTGACAAATCCCCCAGTACGAAGTTGCCTGTTGGGACTTAGTCTCTGGCAGCATGGAACGGATGTTAACCGTCACCATTTGAACTTCAAAAAAATGGCTAAGTCCCACTAACCTAACCTAACCTCACCTAACCACAGGTATGCTGTTTCTCCATAACCACTCGTGTTTTAGGTATGAAACTTGGTAGCCAGGGGTATTTCGTCCTCCTAAAGCGATCTAGCTTATCCCCAGGGTCGTAGCTCGTTTCCTTCGTCCGCTATTGACGGTCGAAGTATTTAGGCCTATATAGGCCTATATAGGCCTACACTCAAAGCCGGTTTATTTAATAGCGCTCCTTCTACTAGGGCTGTGGGTCTGAATTTTTTTGGACGTCCTGGGGGTATGGCCAGCTAGGCGCCCACCGAGTTTGAAGGGTTTAGGACGAATGGTTTGCCGTAGGCGAACTTGAAGGTCTGTGTAGGTGTTGAAGAAGTTTGCTGCAATAGCCTGCGGGACGTCTTCCCGCAACTTGGGTGCTGGTGTCCCTTGCACCGGGGAAGTGCATGGTTGAAAGCCAGACGGCTAGATTGACGGCCCCAGAAGATGGTGACCCCAGAGGCAACAGCACGCGGGATGACGGACACGTGTTCCCGCAACTTGTCTGCTTGCATCCCAGGGCTAAAGACCGGTGTACTTTGCACCGGGGACGTGCGGGGTTGAAGCCAGACGGCTAGGTGGTGGTGGAGTTGGTGGCTGTCGCTGCACTCCCACTGTCTGCTCTACCCCTACGGGCTTCGTGTTGCGTATGTTGATTGTCATGTGGAGACTCTAGGCTGCAATCACCTCGTCCGGGTCTTGTGACGCGCTCATTTCGGCGCTGAGGCCTCGGTCACTTTCGCTGGGCACCCCATCTGGGACCTTCGTTTGGGTGGGCGGCCCTCGTCTCTTTCGACCTGGACTAGCCCGTCAATGATGGATGTGCTGACTTCGGCTGCCTGTGTGGTCTGGATGTTGTCTTGGTGCTGAGGTCGCAGAGCTGTGGACGATGTCACTTTCGCTGGGTTGGGTGCCTGGCAGGTGCATCCAGGCAGTCGTGTTGGTTTTCCTCCGCTTTGGTTCCACCCTGCGCGTCGGCTTCTTTCTGCTGGTTTGACATCGATTGGCATATGCAGGCAACTTGCAGGTACTGTAGGGATGGTAATGGGTGTTTTGGTGTCTGCGACTATGCGGGCTCCAACCTCTTCGGGGTCAGGGGAAGTAATGCCACCAGGTCTGAATCCAGGTTTGCACTCTGGGGCTGGGTCGGTCTGGTTTTGTTGAATCTCCCAGTCTGCCGTGTCAGTGGTGCGGCGAACCTGTCTTCACTGTGCGTGATCTCCCGCGGTAGCGGCTCAACTGTGTGCTCGGACCTTTGGCTCACCGTGCAGTGAACCCCTGCTCGTGTTTTGGCACCTTGCAGTTCCCTCTTTGCAGCTCTGTGTCCAGTTGTGTTAAGTGATTTTCGTCCGCCCGTCCTCTTCAACTGAGACCCAAGCTCACGTCCACGCTAACCGAAACAGTCATGGCCGCTTCAACCCAAACAGTCACGTCCACGACAACCAAAACACACATGTTCACATCAACGTCAATGTCAGCATCAGGTACCAGACCTAATCCAACATGCGTCTGTAGCCGCGTCCTATCTTGTTCTGGCCTGTCCTGTCCTACGTCTTTTCCTGTTTCTCGATCATGCAGTCATGGAAGAGGAATACGGTCTTCTTGCCGGCAAATCGGTCGACTGAATTACCGGCATATTAGAGGTTTGATGCAGAATTGCCGGAGAATCGGGGAGAAGTAGGGTTTTTGGCTATTCGGACGTCAGCCGAGGAATGGACGGCTTATTGGTTTGCGGAATTGCCGGTGAATCGGTGGATGGCTGCGGAATTGCCAGCAAATCAGTGGTCTGCTTAAGGGTTGGCGGCATCCGCTGCGGAATAGCGGGCGAATCGGAGGACCGCTGAAGGATGGTCAGTGTTTCGGAGGTCCGCTGCGGTATTGCCAAATCGGAGGCCCGCTGCGGAATTGGCGACGAATCGAAGGTCTGCTGCGGAATTGCCGGCGAATTAGAAGTCTGCGTGGGCTGAAAGGATGATTTCCGCAGATTTGACGGTCCGTCAGTCGGCTGTGGAATTGCTGGCAAATCGGAGGTCTGATGAGGGATGTTGGTGTATCGGATGTCTGATGAGGCATGGCAGGTGTATCGGAAGTCTGATGAGGGATGGTCGGTGTATCGGATGTCTGATGAGGGGTGATAGGTGTATCGGACAGAGGTCTGATGTGGGATAATCGGTGCCGGCGAATCGGAGGTCTGCTGCGGTATTGCCAGCGAATCGGAGGTTGTCTGTTGAAGAACGGATGCCGATTGAGGTATCGCGGGTGAATCGAAGATTGGATGGGGTGCCGGCGAGGTGGCCGGTGTACTCGGGGTTGGTAACTCTTAGGTATGCTGCAGAATGGGCGGTGTGTTGGATGTCTGCGGTGGATAGGGAATTGCAGGCGGATTGGACTTTGTGGGTTGTTTGGTGATTGAACTGGGGTGGAAGGGTCGGTAAATAATCGGTATCATCGTCGCCAACATCGGAATCAGCGGGACGGTGAGACTTGGATATATTGCCCATATTCTTGCGTGATTCGGTCGAATCATCCCAATACCCAGATCCACCTGACGTTGGAGGTATGTTGGAAATGTCGTTTTCTTCTCTTACCCTTACAATATCGGCATCCCAGGAACCGGTACTGGTTGGGCTGATGCTGCTGGTGCTAGGGCTGGTGGTGATGTCGCTGTCCGCCACTTTCACTGTCACTCCAGGCCGATGGGTCTGGTTGCGGCGGTGTTTTGGTTTTGGATGCCGGGAGTTTGCTTTTCTTCGCCAGCGAGTCGCAGGTCGGCCGTGGCTTGGGTGTCTTGGTCGTGCCTTGTTGGTCGTGGAGGTGGGTAGCTTGTCTGATGGTGGTAGTAGTTTGGTAGTGGTTGTTGATTTGATGAGTGGCAGCTTGGTTCCGGGAAGCGAAGTCTTGACCGGCAGTTTCTTACGGGCTGCCATCCCCGCGGATAGTTTCGGTGTTTTTTTACCTGCGCCGAACGGTTTCGCTCTAGGACCGACTGTTCCCGAGTTACGGTCGGTCGAGTCGAAACATGGGGGTGGGCAAACTTCCCAAAAATGTTGGTACCTAAATTCTGGGGAGGCCCACGCGTAGGGTACAACCTGGGGAAGCAAAATCCCGAACAGATTCGCTCTAAGACTGACAGTTCTTTAGTTATTGGGGTGGGCCAACTCCCAAACTGATGGTCCCCGGATTCCGAGGAGGCCTACACGTAGGGTACAGTCCAGGGATGCCAAATCCAGAACTGTTTTGCTCTAGGACCAGTGGTTCTCGAGTTATGGGGGTGGGTCAACTTCCCAAAATGAAGGTACCCTATATCCGGGGAGGGCCACGCGCAGGATACAGCCCAGGGATGCAAAATCCCAAACCATTTCGCTCTAGGACTGATGGTTCCCGAGTTATTGGGGTGGGCCAACTTGCCAAAAATGTTGGTACTCGGGTTCCACGGAGGTCAACACATAGGGCTCGGCCAGGGAAAGCCAAATCCTGAACACTTTCATTCTAGTACCAGCGGTTCTCGAGTTATTGGGGTGGGCCAACTTGCCAAAATTCGAGGTACCTGATTTCCGGGGAAGGTAATGCGTAGTGAAGGGCTAGGATATGCTAAATTCCGAACCGTTTTGCTCTAGGACTAACGATTCCCGAGTTATCGGGGTGGGCGAAATCCCAAAATTCGAGTAACCCGGTTTTGGGTGGGCCATCAGTGGGCTGGAATGGGGCCAATGGTTCCCGAGTTATGGGCATTTTAAACAAATTTCGTGAAATGAAACTGAAACCAGCAGCCATCTTAGGAAAATGGCGGCATTTCCGGTTGCGCTCTTCAAAATGGGGTCACCTCCAGTTCCTCTTCCGACAGCAAGTGACGTCATTCAAAACGGTGGCATTTCCGGTTCCAACTCCGGTTACCATGACAACAACCCGCTTGGGAGCGGCCATCTTGGTGTCCTCTGTCTCTGGCCGAATCCCACACTAACATACTGCTGAGGAGTTTGAGAAAATTTGTTTGTCCATTTGAGTTCGATATTAGAAATGAAAATGTGTGATGTGTTCTCAGGTCATTAAACCTATATATTTTACTATAGAGTTTATTTGTGTCAACTAGTATATTGGTAAACAAAATACATAAAAAAACATAAGCAAAATAATATAAATAGATTTATTTACACCATGAATTATTTACAAACAATACTCATTTAGTAACAGTGCTTTCAGAGTCTTGGGACTGCGACTTTATCGAATAATGTCTGTATGGTAATGTTTTCACCCTGCAAGGCAGCAGAAAATGCTGTGTTTATAGCTTCTAATAGCGGTCTGTTCGAAATTATAATACGTGTGGTCGTTTAGACACGATAGAAAATTGTCGGGAGTGTAGCCATTTTGTAATACACACTTCTTAATTCCTTTCCCAACCTTTTTCTACGTATCACCATACGACATTGTGTACAATTTCTATTTGAGACCTACAAAATTGTTGACAGCCAAAGCACAACATTAGTCTTGCATAACGCCAGGTTTCTTTTTATTAGAATCACTATACAGAAAATAATCAATTGGATAGTTACTGGTGTCATGAAGGTATATGGCAGTCAGCATGTCAGAATATACATCAGGATTAAAAATCTGATAGATAAATGAATCTGTATCGGACGTAAGCAGATGTACATTCGAACCGTACTTACGTTTCTTATGTACATAGTGAAATCAGTACAAACATAATTTCGACTCATTCTAAACCACGCTGCCAATGTAGATAGGACGGTTTAGCACGACCTTTGTTTTAAACAGTTTGAACATGACTAAATCAGGTGCGAGAATATCAAAATATTCAACAGTTGGGAGTCTCATAAGCTTGCGAAAGTGTGATTCAGTAGTTGTCAACTTGATGTTCATCTGTTTTTGAAGGTTCTGGATGGCCTACCCGTAGATCACGTTATTCATGTTTTTGAAGGTGGTCCTCTTAATTTTGGTAGTAGTAGCCACACGTTCAGAAGTGTTGTAATCAATGTAAGGCTTTAACCAATCCTTTTCTGTGAACTGAATGGCTTTATACACTTTTGTAACCACAAAACCTTGCTGAATGTAATACGCAAGTTTCCTATGATGACAAACGTATCTTTCCATCTTCATGAGATGAGGCACTAACCTCCGACAATCACTGTGTGTAGGTCGTTGCTCATTTAATGATTTATTAAAAGAAGAGACCATGCTACTAGTGATCACTATTTTTTCAGGAGCTAATGGATACTCCGAATGACTATCATGCAACGACTTGGGATAACCCATGTCAACCATGAGAAGATAGCCAGTTTTTGAACTAGCTGGGGCTCATAACACAGTACTCAGTACAATTTCTAGTTCTGTAGGTGTTAACCAACAGAAATTAGAATACGGAAGTAGCATACACAAACAGAATCCGTACAGATTATTTTCATCCAAATACATAATGTAGTTTGTATCTATGGAAGGATAATAATCTGTTAGTGTTGGATTATTTCCCTTAGCATAACGTTGTGAAACAATGGACACACCTCCTCGTATGGAACTCTCAAACATAATGTACATATCAGGATCTGTGAGCAATTGTGACTCCTCAGAGGTCATTCTTAACGCAGATTGCTACGATAAACCTGGGAGTAAAGAAGTGACAAGGATCTAATTTGTACTGTAATAAACAGATTTTTCGAAAGTTTTCAAAACCGTTAGCCTATAGACAGGAATCAGTACAAATCGTGGTAATTACCCACAATCTTGCTTTCAGTTTCTTTCCAAACAGTAAGAGTGTAATTTTAAAATTCATCCATGATGTCGCTATCATTTAGTGAAAATATAATGATTCCTTCAGGGGTAAAGACAATTCGTCAAATTGTTCGAAGCTAACTACATATTCGTAGGGGGAAATGCCCTTACGTCAGAGGTGCCGAGATGTAGATGGAAATACGCTGTCTAGAACTGGGAAATGTTGTAACGTTTCGGTCAATATACTCAGAGATGATGATAAAAATTGATAAGAGTCTAAAAACTGAAAGTTGTTACCAATTTGTAAAGCAGTAAATTGTTCGATATTCTGAGGGATAACGTGAATCTGCTCTTTACCAAAGTAAGGTAAAGCCATCGTGACTAAATGTGAGTCGTATTATCTTAAATTATGGAAAAAATTTGGAAGAAGTTTTGTACTTATAGTATAAATCACATCTATTGTGAGTGGGGCCGCAATAATGGCCTGTAATGTGACAATGGTTCCTAACCTTAAATTCATCTACACGAAACTGTTTGTCACAAATATGACAATGTGTAGCTTTAGTACATTCTTCCAGTACCTCATCAGTTATTAACATTTGATTAAGTTGGATTGCCAAACCGAAAACCTTGCAAACCTGTAAACAATTTAGTCAAATTTAATGAATTTCCTGAACTCAGGGTTTGAACCCGTTACTGACACATGATAAAATCCGGTGATATTTTCAACCATATTCATGTGTTACAGTTCATTTGGAATGCCAAACCGAAACCCTTGCAAACCTCTAAACAATTTATTCAACTTTAATGAAGTTCCTGAACACGGGGTTAGAACCCAAAACTGAAACGTTATGAAATACGGTGATATTTTCAATTGTTTTCATGTATCACAGTGCATTTGGATTGCCAAACTAAAAACCTTGCAAACCTCCAAACAATTT
Source organism: Lithobius niger (assembly GCA_023313725.1). Taxonomy (NCBI): domain Eukaryota; kingdom Metazoa; phylum Arthropoda; class Chilopoda; order Lithobiomorpha; family Lithobiidae; genus Lithobius; species Lithobius niger. The sequence goes on from JAHWFP010133363.1 coordinate 10,039, forward strand.
ACTAAAATCTAATCAATATCCTGAACTCAGAGTTTGAACACGTAAATAAAAAGGTTTGAAATGTGTTGATATTTTCAAACGCAGTCCAGTATCTCACAGGCTTTACGTTACGACCTAATGTTCAACTTCTACGTTCAAAGAAGGTGGATACGACGGATTTGTAATACAACACAATTTCAAAATGTCCCCATCAAGAACAGGTTGGATGACGTGTAATTAATTCACAAGTAATTCAAGGGAAACATAGCAAGCCTTTATTAGATTGAACAAAGGCTTTTTTCATGTGTTAATACAATTTAGGCATCCATATAGTATAGGCCTACATTTTATATACCTACAACTTATAGGCCTATAAAATATAGACCTATTCATAGGCATATTTTTCAGTATTTTATGAATCACCCTGTATATAACGATACATAAAATGATGAATAATACAATTAATATAAATTAATACGAAACAAAAGCCAAAACCTATTATACAAATGGAGACGCATGAATGGCATGTAAGCTCTTGTATGTGCTATCCCAATTCCTCAGTTAGGATATTATGTTATTTTAAAATACCTCTTCCTTAAATCAATCTTCATTTATCATTAATGAGTTTTTTGCTATTCTGGTTAATTCTCTAAACGTAATATACTTATCGAAACCTTCATCCAAGTTATTAAATGTATTTGAAATATAATAGTCTGAAATTTGTTTGCCGTATTCATTTCTAATTTTTGGTAATGTGAATTTTCTTTTATTCTTCTCTATTTAGTGACCTAGTGTTTACCATCTTTTGTAAAATGCTTTGTTTGAAAAAAATATTTTTTAATAATGACCGAATTTTTTAACCTCATTATGTTTACAATTTTATTCCTTACAAGCAATTCCTTTGGTTTTTCTTCTGAATTTTTTTTTGAAAAGTATTTTCACTGCTTTATTTTGTATATTTTGTAATTTATCCATCATATATTTACTGCAATATCCATAAACCTCAATCCCATACTCAATTGTGAATCAATCTATGCATAATAAATTGTCAATAGATCTTTTTTACTAAGTATATCTTTTAATGTATATAATTTTGGTAATATGCTTTTTATTTTTTTATTAGTTTAGTTATGAGATTATTAAAGTTCCATCTATCATCTAAATTTATTCCAAGATATTAAAAATAATTAACTTTGTTAATTTCTATACGCTTGTTGCACAATGTTACATCTGTTGCTGTGTCATTTATCAGTTTGCAAAAAATCTTCTCTTTATTTTCATTAATCATATGAGCAGTTTTTACCTCCATCCAAACAGTCTTTTTTACATTAATACATAATTCATTTTCTAAAAGTCAATTTTGTAATTTATTTAGATCATTTTGTGTTTAACCATAATTCTTTTATTATAGTGAATCGATACAATTGCTATATCATCTGCAAAAAGTACTATTTTTGTATATTCAAGAATTTTTCTATTTCGTTAATGTATATTACAAATAAAAGTGGTCCATGGTTTGATCCCTGTGGAACACTAATCTTCATATTAGAAAGGTTACTATGCATATTTTTAATTCTAGTGCAAAATTTTCTATTTCTTATGTAGCTTTTAAGAATGTTCCCCATTTTCCCTCTTAAACCAAACATGTTACATCTTTGTAATAATTTATCATGATTTAGCGTGTCAAACGCCTTTTATAGATCAATGAATGCTTTTACTACATATTTCCCAATGTTCAAAACTTCAGAAACTCAGTCATTTAATGTACAAAAAGCATCAGCTGTATTTTTATTTTTTTTTAAATCCATACTGATTTTTAGTTAGTATCTAATTTTTTTCCTAAATAATTGGTTATTCTGTTGTTAAATAGTTTTTCTATGATTTTATCAATAGCTGGTAAAAAAGATATAGGTCTAAAGTTAATAAATTCATCCTGCTTTTCTTTTTTTTTATAAATTGGTCTTATTACTTGTAATTTACACTTCTCTGACCATTTTTCCCATTTTAGTGTACTGTTAATTAAATTTTCCAAAAAATGTATGTTTCTTCTTCTGTTTCCCATCAAAACCCATTGCTTTTTTAACCTTTGTTTCTTTTAAAGTATTTTTTATTTCAATTTAAACAAAATCAATTATTCCCATAGACATTTCATTTTTTTAACATTAACAGCTTGCTTATCCATTTCTTTCAAAGTTTGTTTCATCATTACATATTTCAAACTAATTTTTTCAACAACTAATTCGTAATGTTCATTAAATTTATTACATAGTTCTTTTAAATTTATATTCTTGAATTCATTTATAATTGGCACATCGTTATCATGTTTTATAATTGCTTCTCTTTTCATCAATTTACCTCTACATACCTTTAATGTTATTTTTACTTTGATTGATTTTGTTTCAAAGAAACTACATGTTTCTTTTATGCACCAATTTATTATGTGTCATTTATTAGGTTAATATTTTCAAAAGTTGTGCTATTTTATTTTTTTTCTATAATATATTTTTGCTTCTAACCATTTCTGATAATTTATTGTTCATCCATTTATTCTTAAATTTTAAATTGTTTTCATTGTCACTCTTCTTGTCTTTTTCTTATTTGCATTACAAATACCATTTAGTAATTCAATAATTTTATTGCAGATTTCATCCGGTTGTTCTAGACCGCTTAGTATTGCTTCTCAATTTATATCTTTAATTGCATCAATGATTTTTTTGTCATCATAAATTTAAAAAGGTTTCTCTTCCTTTCTCTTATCATTTGTTTCTTCCTTTGTGTTATTTTGCCCTATTCTGCTCTTCTCATTTACTTTAATTTCAATCATGATAAAATCAAATAATGATGTGCTATTACTTTCTATCTATCACTCCATTCCTTATTTTTGCATCTATTACTCTACGGAAAACATGGTCAAAGCAAGGCTCGACGACCTTACCTTCTCTCAATTCACTTCTTGTTGGACTTATGTTTGTCATTTCAAATCCATGTTCAGCCAAACGATTTAAATATTTATTACAGATTAATTGATTGTAAGTGCGAATTATTTCTATTTTATCCTCTAGAATATCAATATTTACATCTCCTATTAGGATCACATTTTTTGCTTGTATGTTATTTTTAGGTATCCCTTTAAATCTTTCAAGAAGTCACTTTTTTTGTCATAGGTCTCCTGTACATCCCAATTATTTTGTAGTAATTTTCCCCATAACTTATTTTAATTACTAAGTTTTGATTTGGGGCCAACATAATTTCTTCAAGATCATAGTTTGTGTTTCTTTACAAAAGCAACAATTCCCCCACCCTTCGTTGTATTTTCCCTTGTCACCCAAGTAGAATCATAATCTTTTATATTATCAATCAGTGTTTCAATTTGCTTTAATTTTTTGATTTTCTAGTGTTATCAAAAATTCATCCCAGTTTTTTTTAACACTTCTACTATTGCATCCAAGATTTTCAAATTCCATTCAGAGTTCAACTCACATTTGTCTAGGTCATCAATATCATAAAATACGTGATTAATATTTTAACATTAGTTGCCATTACCCTGTAATTTGATGTCTTCTTCTGATTTAATCACAATTATTTTCCTTGAATTTTCATCCTTTTTCATTATTAATTTCAGATTATTTTCTCTTGCAAACTGCTTCATCATCCAAAAAAGCTGTTTGTAATAGGGAGACATGTTTTCATTTATATAAATCTTGTTTGGGTTTCCATTGTTAAGTATTCCATTGTTGGTGACAACCTTCTTTTTTCCCAATCCACTTCTTTCTGTCATCTCTGTTTTTAAACTGCATTGCTGCTTGCATTTAGTCAATGTATTATATCAGTTTGTTCTTTTTGAAAATTTCGTATGTCAATTTGCTTAGCAATTTTTTCCACAACATCATGCAAGTTTTCAATTTCCACACTTTCTACGTTAGCAATCTCAATGTTTTTATTTCTGCTATATTGCTCTGCCGCTCTTAGATTTTTCTTAATTTCATCCAATTCATCCTTCATACTTCCTCCATCTTGCCCCGTTCGTCTTTGCTGAAGTATCCATTCTTTTCTTCAGTGCTTCATTTTCTTACTGTATTTCTTCAATTGTTTTGTTTATGTATTCAATTATATTTATAATATCATTAAATTCTTGCTTAATTTCTTTGATATCTTCTTTTATTTCTTTCAGTAGGGCATAATGCGATATTAGGTAACATATATACCCCACTTCCGGTCACGTGATAAAAGTGGGTGTAATGATGCACTTCTGATCGCCTGAGGAAAAGTGGGGAGGGGGGAATGGCTTCACTTCTATTTTTCGTCGATCTGGAGGAGGGTGGGAAAGTACTTTTTGCTTTCTCCTATGATGTCACTTCCAGTCACGTGATCAAAGTGGGGTAATGATGCACTTCCGGTCACATGATGAAAAGTGGGGACGTCACTTCCGGATTTTCGTCAATCTGGAGGAGGGTGGGAAAGTAGGTTTTGCTACTTTGTTTTTCGTTTCCATCGATAGCTCGGCTGAATTGGTCGGTACTTTCAGATTTCTAATTTATTTTCTTTCAATGTACGTCATTTAAAAAAAAAGCAATATCATGGATTCCTGTTCAATTATTCTCAAAGAAAAAAGTCTGATTTGAAAATTAATCTCAACACGCCAATTCATTTAGACTATGAAAAAAGTTACGAATTGGCTCTGTTTAATTTAGACACTTAACCAGCTTACACAACATTACCTCGAAAAAATAACGAAATTAAGTATATAACCAATGCTGGTGCTCCTGGCAGATTGTGCTAGTTACTCAGGGTGCTTACAAAATATAGGTTTTGAATAAATTTTTCAAATCGGTGATAGATGGAAGTGGTCACAACAAGGACGCTATTATAATTCTTCCGAATCTAAACACTTTAAGAACTGGCTTGATAATTACTGACCCGAACTATGGAATATCCTTTACGGGTGACAAGAGTTTGGCTCCAGTCTTGGGGTTTGACTTAGGCAACTATTTGAGAAGTCGAGAAAGTCAAAACACCATCGATTTTCGTACATGTTGCTTTCATTGGCAATTCTTACCTAAACAGCGACACTCAGCCCACTTTACATTCCTTTAATCCCAATTCCCCTCCCAGTTTCAAAATCATAGAATCCCCTCATAATTTAATTTATCTCCCAGTTACTACTAACTTAATCAGAAATATAAGAGTTTGGCTGACGTCTCAGACTAATGAACCGTTGAATTTAAACGGAGAAACTCTACCGCTCCGACTTCATTTTAAATCTACAAATTCAAAAAAAAGGATAAAATGATCGTGTTTGAAAAAAAGTGAAAGGACTCTTTCTTAATTCTAATAATAAAAACAAATTGTTTAACTTCTAAAAACAAAACATTTGTTAAATTTATAACGCCCAGAAAATGAGCGCAGTAGAAGATTATTTAAAAATCAACGAACCTTTGGTGTACGATTCCTACATCGAATCTCACACCTATCATGGATACTGTTCCACTATATGTAGTGGGCGGTTGCCCGGTAGCCAGCGCGTGGTTACGAATCTTACAGCCTCACCGCATAATTCCGCAGGGTTTCGTTCCGTAAGGTGACAACCAAAAATCTGTTAGAGGTCCCGTGGAAGGGAGGGATTGGAGGTTAGCCCAACGAAGAAACACAGCATAAGATGTTGTTTTGTGTATTTATTTCCTAAACAGATTCCCATCCAGCACCACAGTACGCGAACTCATGTACATATCACTCAAGTCTCTTGGTACAAGGAATCAAGGAAATCAAGTCTTACCACATCGGCTAGTACACTAGTACATGGAACTCGAGACATGACGTGATATTTTCGCTTCTACAAAGTGCTGCTAAAAGTTCATACTTGCAGAAGACGTGGCTAATCTGCAAGCAGTCATTCAAGAGCTACGGAAAACTCTGCTTCAAGCAATGTTGCATGAAACGCAAAAATGACGAGTTGGTAACGAAAACCAACATGTCCGTTTTGTTTTAAAATGGCAGCTCAACAGCCAAAAAGAAGGAAGTCAAAAGGTGACGTCACGAGTTAAGTCACAATAAAATTCACTATTAGTAAACAAAAACGAGTTTGTTTTCAACAAAGTACCAGTAACAATACCTAAAAAGATAAATGGTAAGTTGTATGTGTAAACGAAGCAGTAACAAACAAGATTATTAGATTGTTAACATCTGTCATTCTTGGTACAATTGTTCAGTCCTAATAGAGGGCACAACACATTGTTGGAGTTAATATTGTTACAACTTGCTGGATGGTTAATCTGTTGAATTATAAATTAACGTTAGTTTAGCGAAATACTAAATACACTCTTTGGATTGTGTGGGGGTAATAGACCTGTGCGAAACAACATGGTGTTATTTCCCCTTGTAAGAAACGCCATGGTGTTATTTCTCCACACACACCCTCCTCCCCCATGTGCAAGGCAGGGATTTGGTTTGTTTTTGGGACCTTAATTTATGGCTTAAGAATTTATCGCTTAAGAATTAATTCTTAATTCAACAAGTCGTTTACGGAAATAGTTAGTGCAATGTCGACACTACGTTTTACTTGTAATAATAAATTGCAAAAAAAAAACCGGTTTTAATAAAGACAAAGATCGGTAGCTAGGTACGGTTTAGGCAAGGGAATTCGGGAGCAAGGCCAGCTAGGCGGTTGGAGCGACGTAATTCCGTGACCACCCGTCTGGCTTGTTGGAGCCAATTAGGGGTCGGTGTGCGTTTAGGAGCCCTGCTCTGTGCATAAGTGGCATACCTAGGTACCCACCTTTTGCTCTTGCGTAGAGGCACCGGGGTAGGTTCACGTTGCATTTCATCCTGAAGAGGTTCACATTCGAGTGAATCAACATCTAAGGGGATAGGTAGCAGACCCTGGACTTCATTCGGTGTCGTGCTCCCAGGCTCTTCCCCGTACTAAGATCCAGAACTGGTAAAAGACAAATTTGGAATATCTGTTGGCAAAGTGGTGGTCGAGTTTGCACTCCTGGAAGTTAGAGGTGATGACGTAAAAGGCCCCAAACTATGGTCAGTGCCTTCTGAGTTGCCGGGCGATTGAGCCGTAGGGGGCCGCAAGGTCACACTAGAAGAGCTATCATTCGATGATACAATCGTATAGGAATCGGAGGTATCATTCAGTGTATCTTGCTGACATAAGACAGTAAACAGGCCTTGGTTAAAATCATCTGTTCCGTTTAGCTCCTCGACGAATATAACGTCACAGGCAATGTCAACAGTACCAGTTATTGGATCAAACAGTTTATATCCCTGACGTGTCTTGTTGAAACCTATGCAAATCCTTGGAGAGGCAGTTGGCCCAAATTTCTGCTCCAGCACTAGGGGATACATATCCACACTAGGGGATGTATATGGACGTATGCTAACCATCCGAATCACTTTAATTTGGTCATGTCTGGGATTTTTTTACTCCAGGCTTGGTAAGGTGAGATTTCTTTCTTCAGTGGTGTTATACTGAGGCTATAGTGTAATAGGGCGGTTTTTAAACATGCCTCTCCCTAGAAACACTGGGGTAATTTCGCATCCTCCAAGAGGGCTCTGCCTATCATTTTAAGGCATAAATGTGACCGCTCTGAAATCGAGTTGCGCTGTGGTATCTGTGCTATTGTTATGCAATGAACTGTACCATTGTTGTACAAGAAGGACTGCAAACGGGTATTCTTGTAAATCTGAGCTCCGTCCGTGAGAAGTTTAGATAAAATCAACCCGGTTTCTGCTTGTCTTCGTTTAATCTCGCCTATCAGTACGTCGCACACCTGGGCCTTATGTCGGAGGACATGGCAAAAGAACCGTCGAGTGGCGATATCAACCACAGTGAAAAATACCCTACCGCCGGCCAGAGCTTCTACATTCTGACTATACATTCGTCACAACTCCATAAGAACATACAGGTCATACCCAGGGATTTGTTAACAATTGGGTGGCTGCAACGTGTCATCTTTGTTTTCAAGCAGACATCACAGATTGGGATGGGATTTCCAGTAAGATGTGGCGCTATAAGGGTGCCCTTGGATAACATACGCCGTTATCTACTAATACGAATATGTCCCATCCGTCTGTGGAACATGTTGACGTCTAGGGTGGTGAGGATTTTCTATCGTCTACTAGAGGAATCTTGCACTGTGAGGGTGTCATACACCATTTCGTTTCGGTCGCCATAAATGGGGTGCATGTTTTACATAACGTAAGCAGTATGCAAAGGGTACCCGATCTGGGAGGAGACTCTTTCGTTTAATACGTTTGATTTTCTGGGTAAACGTCTAGGCATAGGCAATTCCCCTTGTGATAATCTATCGTATAAAGTGTTTGTATCACAACCGATTTGACGATTGATAGTTAGATCCTGGGAAGTTTCATCTTCATTTTCCTTACCCCCCATCAATGTATTTAATTGTGTGCCCCCCTCCACGTCTGGTATACTTAAGGAGGTTTGGAGCGTGTTTAGTTTAGATGGTAAAGAAATTTTGGAGGGTACGTAATTATGAGCAGTATTAATACGACGGTCGTCTCCGTCATCAGAGTTTAAAACAGTGGTGACAACAGGGCCTATCGACTGGGTCCCCCCTCTAACTGGGTACTTATTATAAGACAAACGGTAGTAAGGGGGCCCTGGTGGCATATTTGCACTCAAGTTCTCTGCTTTAAAGGAAAACGCTTTCAGATTCAAGGGAATGATTTGGGTGCAACTGAGCATACTATCTGGGTAGCCACAAACAATATTTGTACAACCTTGTTTTGCAGCCCTGTTTATTTCCCTAGCAACGGTGGCGCCATCCACATCAAAAGTTTCGTCTATCTACAAATCGATGTTAAAAAGATGGTTATTTGCGGATACCAAACATAACTAGGTTATTAGGTTTTCTCTTTGACCGAACATAAACACCTTGGCTTCATAAGTTGGAGTTACATGCACTATTGAGTAGTCGTGAACCAGAGAGTAGATTTGTATTAGCTCCTGGCAATTCGACTACATTTTTCAGTACAATGGGATGCCTTATGGGCTTCCCTTTTCTATTAAAACCTCTGACCCTAATATCACTAATAAGTACACCTGTCGCGGTGGCGCCATTTGACGCCAATGCTATTTTGACCCTAGGACACAATTTCCTATCAATGGTTTTGTAAGCATGTCGCAGAATCATTAACGTGGCTGCCGAATCGTGTAGGAAGGATTCCTTTTAGCACCAACATTTATGACTCTGCCTCAGGCTTGTCTTACTTGAGTTAAACGATTGCTGGGAAGTTGTCCTAGAAAGTGAATTTTGAGTGATTTCTTCGGACCAAAAATCTTGGCTTGTCTGGTCAAATATGGCGTAGGTTTGGTGACTTTGGCATAAGAATGCTATCTGGTCAGCATTATTGGTCGCTTGTTGTGTTTCTTGTGGTGCACTTGGATTTTTTGGTCGTCTATTGTCACTATTGTTTCTGTTTTGAGTTATTCGTGGTGCTCGATTTCGGTGGTCATCCTGTGATCGTGTTACCAATTGTGGCCTATTTCTTGATGGACACTGGTTATTTTTATGCCCATGCCCTTAACAGGCGGTGCAACGCGTCCCTGGTGGTAAATTGTTGGGGTCTACGTAAGGGCAGTGCTTAAATGAGTGGGAAGACGATTGGCAATATAAACAACGGAGTTGCGCACTTCTTGTAGGTGTTTTTCACGTTGTCTTGTGTTTGCATCGGCAATCTGATTTACTCGTCAGGAAGGGTGGTAAGACGTATCTTCTTCGCGGAGATAACTAGAATTCCTGTTTTGTTTTTGTGAGTTGCGTGTATGCATCGTATGAGGCATTCCGTTGATACCTACTTCGGCATAACAGGCTAGAGGAAATTGGGTTTCTTCGTCTGGAGGACGATAATATCGTAGGCCATCTTGTAGTTCCGTAAGTAGTAAGTCCAACGTGAGAACTTTACCCCCTCTCAATAGACTTTCTTTGGTGAATGCTAAGCTGGGGGTGTTTAGTTTATACCACGTAAAAGCTATACACACGCTTCAGCTTATGTTAATGCGCAGTGCGTCGCAATTATTTCTCCCATCAGGTGTCTGCCACTTCGGATGTATGCCTGGATTGTTTCATTCTTATGTAGTTCGATGTTCATCGGGTCCCTGAGAAGGTGCATCTGATTGAAACGATCTGGTCTCGCATAATCTAGGGCTAGTCTGTCTCAAATTTGTTTGCCCAGGGGATCGAGCTAAAGGCATAAAAGAAGTTGTATAACATAGTTCTCATGAGGAAGGACTTACATTCCTTGTTTTTCTTCTGCCAGTCTTCTATTTCTTCTGGTGTGGCGACAGTCGGATTTGGAGGATTTCCTCGTAGAATTTCTGTCAGCCATCCTTTGTCATCAGCGACGGTTTCAAGTTAGGATTTCCATAGACGGTAATTGTCAGTTCCCGTAAGGACTAACGTACCCTTATACAGTGTAGGATGTCTGATATTCAACGATTGGACTTGTTGTTGGTGTTGTTAATTCCATGGTTGCGCCATACTCTCTCACCTAGGAATTGATTTAGCCTTAATCGAGGTTGTGTCGCCCTGTAGTGCGATGTGCTGATGAGGTTATGTGATGTAAAATCCTTGTTTTGGAGTCTGTGGATCTGGAAGAGTCGTAGTTTACATCTTCGGCTGGGTGACGTTGGAGTATGCCGCGGGTTGAGTAAGGTGTTGTTGTGGAGAAACAGATATAGAGTTATTCCTTCATGCCTAAAAATGCTACGATAGGCATATTATGCTACCATATGTTCGACTATACGTAGTGGGTGGATGCTCGGTAACCAGAGCGTAGGTACGAATCTTATGGCCTCACTCGCAGAATTCCTCAGGGTTTCGTTCCATACGGTGACAACCAAGAATCTATTAGAGGTCCCATGGAAAGGCGGGATTGGGGGTTAGCCCAACGAAGAAATACAGAATAAGATATTGTTTTGTGTATTTATTTCCTACACTGTTTCCCATCCAGCACTACAGTAGGCGAACTCATCTGAATATCACAGAAGTCTCTTGGTACAAGGAATCAAGGTAATCAAGTCTTACCACATCGGCTAGTACACTAGTACATGGAACTCGAGACACACTCATGACGTGACATTTTCGCTTCTTCTAAGTGCTGCTAAAAGATCATACTTGCAGAAGACGTGCCTAATCCGCAACCAGTCATTCAAGAGCTACGGAAAACTCTGCTTAAAGCAATGTTGCATGCAATGCAAAAATGACGAGTTGGCAACGAAAACCAACGTGTCCGTCTTGTTTAAAATGGCAGCTCAACAGCCAAAAAGAAGGAACTCAAAAGGTGACGTCACGAGTTAACTCACAATAAAATTCACTATAAGTAAACAAAACGAGTTTGTTTTCAACAAAGTACCAGTAACAATACATAAATAGATAAACGGTAAGTTGTATGTGTAAACAAAGCAGTAACAAACAAATGTAATAGATTGTTAACATCTGTCAGTCTTGGTACAATTGTTCGGTCTTAATAGAGGGAATAACACATTGTTGGAGTTAGTATTGTTACAACTTGCTGGATGGTTTTATCTGTTGAATTATAAATTATCATTAGTTTAGCGAAATACTAAATACACTCTTTGGACTGTGTGGGAGCAACAGACCTGTGAGAAACAACATGGTGTTATTTCCTCTTGTAAGAACCGACATGGTGTTATTTCTCCACAAATACAATCCTAACGCTGGCACTAATCTCAACAACATAAATTTGGAAATCCGAATACATGTCGAAAACCAAGATTTATTTCTACACGTTGCCAACAGTTACCTCCTGATTAAAGGGAGGCTGCTGAAGAACGATGACTCGGCTTACGCGGATGCTGATGTAGCTAGTCTTATTAATAATGCTCCTATGTTCCTGTTTGCTAATATAAAATACCATCTAGGTGATAAACAAGTCGACGAGGTAAATTATCCGGGGTTCGGTACTCTAATGAAGGGACTGCTTATTTACTGCTCGGTGGAGCAACCGGCTTTGCTCGGCCTGTGTTGGTCGCTGGATAGTGCAGCTTCCGTCGATGCTGAACTAATCAACAACGCCGGGTTTAAACAGCAGCACGCGTCCTCCATTAACGTTGAAAGAACTCCGAAGGGAAGCTTAACCTTCACCATCCCATTGAAACACGTCATGGGATTTTTCGAAAATTACGAATAGCTAATCAACGGAACTAAACACATGCTCACGCTCATGAGAGCTAGTGACACGAATGCCATCTTCAATGCAGCGGCCGCGGATTTCAATGCAGCGGCCGCGGACAATGACAAAGTTGTTCTGAATAGCATTAGCCGGCTAATGCTCCATGTAGTGGCCTCGGACGAGTAAAAACTTCAACTCTACAATCTCATCGACCACGGAGCAACGGTAGAGTTGGAATTTACGCACTAGCATTATGATAGCTGCGAGCTCCCTCAAAATATCAGCTTCAATTGGCGCGTGCTGATTACTTCCGCGGTCGAAAAACCTAGGTGGATAGTTCTACCTTTTCAAACTAATAGACAGGACTCTTTAGTTAAATCCTAGGTGTGTTCGATCACTGCAGTCTGCAAGATGCTCACGTGACTCTAATTTCCGAGCATTATCCTTTTTTCGATTTGAATTCTAATTTCGTGACTGGAGAGTACGTTGGCTTGTACAGAATTGTGCAGCAATTTAGGCAGCTGTGCCACGATGCTTACTACTTGAGGTTTGACATGCTACAGTTCAAGAAAGCTTATCCTCTCGTGGTGTTGGATTGTTCCAAACAGTCCGAGCGACTTCAATCTGGAATCATGGACGTACAAGTCAAACTGAAGTTCAGAGCGACCGTCCAGCTCGCACTACATGTCATGCTCTGCTCATTAGCGAGAGGAAAATGAATCTAAAGTTGGATAGAGGTAAAGTCGAATTATAATAATAATAATAATAATAATAATAATAATAATAATAATAATAATAATAATAA
>JAHWFP010133364.1:835-19083 GCA_023313725.1 Lithobius niger
CGTTGTTTGAAAGGGCGTTAGATCGGGTTACCCTTCAAAGTAGTCAGCATATTTGACGGTCTGGGTTAAACGACGTAGATTCCAAACAAATTTGGAAGAAATTTCGTAATCAGCACCCGTTGTTTGAGAGGGCGTTAGATTGGGTTACCCTTCAAAGTAGTCGGTATATTTGACGGTCTGGGTTAAACGACGTAGATTCCAAACAAATTTGAAAGAACTTTCGTAATCAGCACTGTTTCGGGATACATTTTGAAATTTTCACGTGAAACAACAGTACGGTTCTGAAAGATGATAGAAGTCTTAGACCTTTCTTTAATCTGAACGGCATTTCGAGACGTTAAGTGAAGACACGTAACGCACGCTGTCAAACACACTCACGTACGCAAACGGAAAGCAGGGAGTAGGCGCGAAAAGATTTGAATAAAACGAACAATGGTCTAAAACTCTTTTCCTTTTTTTAGGTTTATCAGGTGGCCAGGTGAAGATGACAGGCGTCACTTTACTCGACTATCCTGCTTGTCATTTTCCAATGCGGCCTGCCTCATCGCGTGGGTTCTGTCACCTTGTTTTCCTACACGATTTCCCTGTCAAGAGAAGAAGTGGACGTATGCAATGCGTGCCACCAACTTTGAATATTTCCCTAAACCTATCATCATATTCATGTCAAGCTTCCAAACGTGATGTCACATAGCTCGTTAACTTAGGAGACAGTCAGCGTCCATCAGTGACGGTTCCAGGGCTGAATTGTTCGGGGGGGGGGGGAGGGGGGCATAGGGCACATCTGGAAACAGAGTGGGCCAAGGACTTGTATTTCAAGACAGTCTCATTGGCACTTGTATTCTGTTTAATTCAACCTGAACGTAACGTAAGCTTCAATGCAGTCCAATTTTGTGTAAAATAAGCCTCATAAACACACAAAAATAAGTTAGGATACACGTATATTACGAAGTTGCTACAAAAGAAAAAATAAGCAAATAAATAAATAAAATAAAATACTGAAGGCTCAGTTTATTAATTTGATTTCAAGATCAGTGTGTAACTTATTTTTATGATTTTATTTTCTGGTGGTGACTTGAATGTTGGTATGGGGGGGTCAACGGGGGGGGGGGGGGGGGCTTGAAATATTTGGTGGGGTCATGGCCCACCCTGGCCCACCTCTGGCTCCGTCATTCACTGGCGTCCATCAACTTATCCACACTGAACCCCGACCAACTCGTTTGGTGATTAGACCCGACTAACCACTCACCATGGCTGTTTGCGCTGACGCGCGTGTCACGTGACTGGGCTAGTCCACTCAGATTGATTTGATGTAATTATTGCAAATGGAAAAGAACGTTTGAAAGGCACCGAGCTGCTGAAATTGAGTTGTTTTGAGGGGCTCTAGCGACTTTTTAGCAACCTTGTCCTCATTTCTTAGCTAATTCTTGGACCCACATACTGAAATGCAATTTATTAGAAATGTTTTAGCTAATTTCAAACGCCACCAGAAACTGCGAGAAAAAAAAATTAGAACACAACTTTTCTTTGCCAAACTTTTTACTTCCCGACAACGAGCTATTCTCGTGTAATTTTGCCGTATAATAAAAAAAAAACAATGAGCTGTTCATTGTGTATTGTCATTCAATACATTTCCTTGGGGACGACGATGTTGTATCCTGAATCCTGCCGTAAACTTATTACGAAATAGGAAAAGCAGGCTCATTCGAAAAAAAAAGGCAATTCACTATTGCATGCTTCTAACACTCTCCCCCCCCCCCCCTAAGAAAACGATGCAATAATCTCTCATTTTTTGCTGCTCCAAAATACACGTGTGCCGCGCGCGTACGCCGCCGGCTTCACTAGCACGCGCTGAAGAAAAGGTGAAAGGGTACACCGCTGGCTGCGATTGGCTGACGTGCCGATGGTTGCCACGGTAACAGATCACAACAGCCGTCGCACGTCTCATGATCCATCAACGATGTTTGTAAAGGATTGCCTTCATCCGCGCGCGCGTTCGCTTTGTGACGTAACAAGCCACCTTTGGGATAAAATGTAGTACGGCCGTCCACAACGCCCACCCACCCACCACCACGGCCTCTCTTGGGGATTAAGAACACTTGGCGCTGATGGTTGGGGCTGGAGTTAATGGAAGATTAGGGCGGGATTTAAAATGAAGGGGATCGATGGGTATTCTTAAGCCAAAGAGTAATTTGATAATCAAAATAATAATAATAATAAAAAAAAAATCTAAAACCGAGGAGGGAAGTTGACGAAACCAACATGTGATGGATGGAACGGATACGAAGGAAATTAATTTTGTCACGTTTGACCCTTAAAAACCGTGAATGTGGACGGTTGTTTGAAAGTTGAGAGCAAGCTGTGGAAAGAAAAATAATGAGGTGGAAACAAAAAACTGACACAAATTTGTCGTCATTATTTGCTAACTCAGCATCAGCGAGTGACGCACGCATAAATACGATTCAAGAACGGTGGATTTCAGAGTTGACGTGTACTTTTTCGAAGGATTGACAAATTGAGGACATCGGTACTATCGGTTCCCGAATCTGGACGCAACAAAAATGCACATACCATACTGCATTTTGGAATTCTGCACTGCACCATGGAATTTAATTACTCTGAGATGAGATAATTACTCCGAGATGTTCCACCTTCGTGACAATAGTGTAAGGAGAGGTCATAATTTTAGTTAATTGTTGGAAAAGCTAGATTGGACTGTCGGAGGTTTTTCTTCGGACAGCGAGTATAGTTGCAGTATGGAACTCTCCCATCACATTTGGTTAATTATGCCTGTTCTGTGCCTGTTTTCAGGAAAAAATTAAGATTGGTTGACCTTTCAAAGTTTTTAAAACGTTATTGATTTTAACCATATTATACCTTTTTATTGTACATACGTTTTTGTTTTACTGTATATGCATATTTTTTTTTTAATAAGGGCACATTTTGCTACCCCTGTTTACGGCTCTTCCAGTTTTTTTTTTTTAATGATAAAAGCTTGCGTTTTATGCCATGTAAAACTTTATGACTGCGGTTCCTTTTGGCCCGTCCATTTATTATAGCTTCGTTTTATTTTTATCGTAAATACTGATTTTATTTCCTTAAGCACAGTGTATGTTTCTTTTTTAGTTGTGTAATTTAACTTTAGGCCAGGCGTCAGTGGCTATCAAGCCCATCCATGTACCCATTGGTTTTCTTTACGAATAAAGTTACTGTTATTATTATCATGCACGACGATAGCCGTGTATATATATGATTAAAGTCCTCTCTCCAGCAAAACTAAAACTGTTATTTCTCCGTTTCTATTCAATACATTTCGACCACACTTGGCCAGATAGTAGATAGCAAATTTTCCCAACTTAGGGAACAATGCCACTCAGCAAACTCCAGATCCATTTTTCGTGCACATTTTATGTCTTTGGTAAAAAGTTGTATGTTTAAGGGCAAAATGAAAGAAATCCATGTTTCAGCCAAACGCATATAGATTTAAACCAAACTAAGCTACGTTGATAATGGCCTCGAAATTGGCAGCTAGAAACAATAAAATGGTCTATTTATTTCGTAAATGCAGGCTTTCAGAGCTGAGTTGAATTGTTTCTAAGTACCCAGCAACAATTCATGCATAAACAATGCATACATAAACCTTTGTAGCACGACGCCATAGCAGTACAAAAGGTACAGTTCCGGTCAAAAAAAAACGCCTTCGTTATATGGAAGAAGTTGCCGTTAATGTATGTGACTGAACGAAAATGTTGATATCTCGAAAACTACTGGACAGAATTAAATGAAAAAAAAAACTGGGTTGCTTATTATGCTATCAGGTATATTTCTATACGTATTACATGTAATGGTAAGCAGCCAAATATAATTGGCCGAGCGAGCAGCACGAGTTGATAATTAATAATTTATCTTATAAATTACTGGATAGAATTGAATAAAACAAAAACTGGATTAATTGTTATGATATACGCTATATTTCTATACGTATATGACATGCAATATTCAGCAGAAAAAAATAATGTGCAATTCAGTCTTTGTTTCATGAAAATCCTTCCACTGGTTTACGAGATATCATCAGATATTAAGTTTTTTCTCGCTCGGCCAATTATTTTAGTCAGTTAACGTAGTATTTAATAAGGGTAGAAATACAGCAGACAATCTAATAAGTAGTTCAGTTTTTCTTTCATGAAAATCCGTCCAGTAGTTTTCAAGATAACAGATTTTCTCCTGGTTGTTATTCCAACCCTCGATATAACGGAAAAGGGCGTTTTTTTTGACCGGAACTGTACACGGATTACTAACAAAAAAGTCAAGTTAGCCGTAAAAAAGGGGGTTATATGATTGAAGTTTCACTTACTTGTTAAAATGTACACGGATAAAATTTGGATGATTTTTAATTGAAATAATCAATGTACAATTGAGAGAATTGCATCCGTTTAGGTGCTGTTGTGCTTTACCACTCATATATTTAAAACGTAAAGCACAACGGCACTTAAACAGATACAATTTTCTCAATTGTACATTTCGATTATTTCAATTAAAAATCATCCAAAATTTATCCGTGTACATTTTAACAAGTAAAGTGAAACTTCAACCATATAACCCCCTTCTTTACGGCACACTTCACGTTTTTGTTAGTAATATTATTATTGATAGCTTTGAAGACTGGGAACCAGACGACGTAACTACACGTGGCATTTTAAAGAGGAATTCAGTCGATGGCGAACTTAGGGTTGTAAATCATCCATAGTCCCACATTTGAAAATTAAGAATGTTAGCAAAGGTCAACCAAGTCTGAAAAACATAGAAATCGAATTTTAATAGCCTAATCAGCATTGATTTGGAAATTCCTGCAGCATGCCCATAATTGTTGTGCTCCTGGATGGAGCACAGAACTCGGGACATAGTCTGAAACTGGTCGTTCCAAGTTTTAATTAAACTGCAGGAAGTCTTTTTCTTTTTAGTATTCGTGTTGCTCCAGTTTGGAATTCTCTGGGCGAAAACATTGTTATAAGCCCATCAGTGGGTGTATTTAGACGACTTCTTAAAGGTGGATGTTTAATGTCACACCAGAAACGCCCAGAGTTTTGTCCCTGACTACACACCACTTGTAGGAGGCTACTACTTTTAAAACATATCCAATAATCTTATCGTTTTAGACAAAATATCTTTGCATTCTTTTACCTTTTAGCCTATCGTATATAATTTTCCGGTAAGATATTAAGGGGCGCTTTGATTTCGACCCTTTTCTGCCGTTTTGCGTTTTGGTGGCAAATAAATTTTATCTTATCTATCTTATGGTAACCTGAGAACAGTTTTTCCTTAGGGGAGTAAGACGACAACAAAAATTAAATTTAGTGGAAAAAAAATACAAAAGGTTTGTAAAGTGTTGGGATCCTTTCGTTTCTCCGTTTTTTAAATTTATTTTTTATTTCTGAATCGTCTATTAAGGGAAAGAAACTCCGTCAGAGTTCCACGAAAAATGTACTCTAAAGAAGGAACAAAAGTTTATAAAATCATTGTTTGTCCAGTTCACTTCCCATCACGGCAGTCAGCGAAGGCACCACGCCTACCTCCAGCCCAAACACAGGCCGAATTGTTTATCTTAATATCAGTTCGTTTGTCTTATTTATTTTTTGTTGTTGTTGTAATAATAATAACAATAAACTTTATTGCAAACAAAATACAATAAAAATGAAATAAGAAAATGGTACCGCCAGAGTTTACAAAGGGCGAGGTTTAGTCTTGAAAGTCCAATCTTACACCTAACCTTGGCTGCAACATGAAGTGTGATATATAATAGTGATTTCACACGGAATAATTCGTCTCGGGCTGGGGGCTGGCCGCGGCCGGACGCAGCGAACCCTCTTAGCAGATTCTGGAGGGCCAGCGCGACTTGATTTCAGACGGTTTAATTATGAGCGGCTGTTGTCAGCCTCCTTGTTTTGAAAACAACCGGTGGCGGGAAGTTTTTAGCTACAATGAAGCTTTGTTAGCATTTCCAGCAGCGCGGCACGGCGCGCGTTCGGATTTCAGACGGAATAATTAAAGCTTGCCGAGCAGCGCGAGCCCGGGCTGGCCTGTTGTTGTGTAGCGGCCGTCGTGGCTTGCTTGCGCGCGGCATGGGACGGCACGGCACGCAAACATTCTTCCGTGTGAAATCCGCGGACGCGTCATGGCATGGCACAGCACGCAAACATTATTCCGTGTGAAATCCGTGTTGCAATATTCTGAAACTGCGTGTCAGCAGTTTCAAAATATTTTATTTTATCTCATAGGTTGTTGTTGTTGTTTACTTTAGGGAGCACGAACCTAAACTGGGCTATCTTCCCCACCACAGCGGTGAGTGACACGGACAATTATTTAGCCGTTTATGATTTTAACGACCAATAAT
Source organism: Lithobius niger (assembly GCA_023313725.1). Taxonomy (NCBI): domain Eukaryota; kingdom Metazoa; phylum Arthropoda; class Chilopoda; order Lithobiomorpha; family Lithobiidae; genus Lithobius; species Lithobius niger. The sequence goes on from JAHWFP010133364.1 coordinate 7,224, forward strand.
AACTAAAATGCAACTGAAAAAACCATAGCCAATACCGACCAATACCGGTCCAAAATCTAACCTATATCCGATACCTTTATGATGCAGCACTATATAATATTTCAAGAAAAAGTTTATTAGCCTGAAAGACTCGAAATATCGGTTTCGGTAGTTTGGCTGAAACTGGTATCAATTAATAATTGTTAACTTTTTCTGTTCGGTGGGTTAGAAAAATATATATATTTTTTTTAGTAATATCGCTATAAATTCAATAAATACACATTAGGAATATGATAATGAGAAGGTGAAAAGAACGATTTCACGTTAATCACACGAACACCGTCCTTCACATTTAGGAGTGGGTTACTATTTGTACCTCATATGTCCTCATTTGTCCTCCAATCCAACGCACTCACACGCATAAGTTACTTTTATTTAAGTCTGTATACTAACTAAATAATATTTTTTTTTGCAATTGGGTTTATCGATTAAATTCTTAGTTGTTCATGCTTTGTTCAGGATGAATGAGCTAGAGGTTAAGCATACAGTGAACCCTAGCTACAGATGTAACTCAATAGTCTACTGCTGTTGATGTAGACCTGAACACAGTGCTTGAGAAACCGAATTGCCGAAGAGACATTCGGGTTAATTGACTTTGACGGCGACCGAAGGGCATTCGAGTTGTCTTGAAAAACCATTCGGAGAAAATGGTGCCGTCTTCCTCTTCTATCTTAATTGCTGAACTGCGAGCAAGGCAATTAAGAGGACGTTCGAGAGAGATACAAAGCTCTCATTAGCCCACAGTTTCGTGGCCCTCTTGATCGAACGTTCGGAAAAGCTACTCGCGGAAAGGGAATGGAAGGTATTAAAGTTGTGCACTCGAGGCTAGAAGCTGCTAATTAGTAATGTTGTTGAGGTTGAGGGCATTGAATGCTGTGGTTGGGTTTAGTTTAGACACCTTTCGAAATCGTTTCTCAGTATTTCCTTATTCGCAACAGCTTTTTCTGGGTTGACTAATCCGCATTAGCATTAAAGGGCTAAAATGTGATTTACACTTTATTTAATACAATAAAAGGCTTTTTTAACTTTGGTAAATACAAAACGAACAATTAAAATCCGTTGCGCACAACATTTTATACGATAAAAAGAACGAATTTGAGATTTGGCAATTGTGCTGTTGGAAGCACAATTTGCAACACTGGTACACGGTACGGTATGGTAGCTCGTTCTATGGCCATGTTCGACCGAGCTAAGTTTCTTCAAATAGTTGCGCACACTGAATAACAGACGGTGATTTTCGTTCGCTTCGCTCATTCAATCAGCGCATCCTGTTACTCAAATCTCTCCCCGACCCACCATCGCTAATGTTCCCACTATCTAATGCTCACTTCTGTTATGTTCTTTCATGTTTATGTTCGTGCTGGCGAAAATAAATAAAGTTCAAGGCGGTCACGAAGCTGTCCCTTCGAGAAGAATGCTGTCCTGAAAAGCTTTCCCCAATGCTTCCTACCAGACGCGCAGTACTGGTTCTGATATGCCGATGTCTGCTGCCTGACATCTGCGTTATCATATATATATATAACATTTTTTTCCGTATAAAGAATAAACATTTGAAAAAAAAAAGCTAAATATAGCATCTGAAAATTGCACGAGTTATTTAAACTACAGTCAGGTAAACAGACTTTGCTAGCAGTGGCATCTAATTGGCAGAAATGGTAATAAATTTCTAAATCTCAAATTCTTCCTTTTCATTGTAAAAAATGCTGTATACAGTTTATACAGCATTTAACTGGATTTGTACAAGATTTAATTGTTCTTTTTCTATTTTCGAGCGTTAAAAAAAAGGCCGAATCCTGTAAAAAAAAGATTGTAAATCATTTTATTCGCTTTATATTACTTCAATTGAACTTTATTGACTTTTTTTTTTTTTTTTAGTTTACGCTTATTGGCACGTCTGGGTTCGAATCCATTTGGGTTGGAAACCCCATTTTTGTTATCCAAACACACTGCCAGCGAGTTTTGTTTCCTCTTATATTTGTGTAACTTTTATCTGGTTTAAAAATGCACACCGTGACTTTTATTTTTAGCATCACACGGCCGGTTTAACGATTGCCGAGTTCACCGTATCTGGTGGTATGCCAGATGTAGGTGCTGGTTTAGATGAAGTACGATGGCCAACGACGTTTTAACAACTGTCTTTACATTGTAATATTGCTTCCACGTTGTCATTTCCATCGCATTGTTGTTCAAACGAATGAGGTGGGGCCTTAGGGCTTCGTCGGGCCGATGACCGGAAGCGGTTAAAGGTACATGCATCCCTATTGGCTTTCCTGTATGACTCAGTTGTGCAACATTTGTACAAACGTATACAATGTTGCCAACACAGGTGGCTTTCGTGAGAGATAATTTTACGACATGAACTCTAACCTGTTTAAATGTTGCAAACGCTATTCTCAACGGGTCGCACGACATACCGGAAGAATTTATGTCCCTTTAAACGCAGGCTAAAACCCTTCGACCCCTTTGAGGTAAGACATGTTATACGTATTCACCTCACTTTAAGGAAACGTGAAGAGGAAACATTATCCACAGAGTAAAAGTTACATTGGAAGCTATACAACTTGTAAATGTGAATTATTTTTCGTTTGGAGTAAATTTAAAGAACATTAAAGGTACATGCATCCCTGTTGGCTTTTGCTTGTAGGACTCAGTTTTGCGACGTTAGTTCAAACGTATGTAAATGTTGCCAACACAGTAATTTTTTTGTTTTGTGCGAGATGATTTTATGACATTAACTCTAACCAGTGTAAATGTTGCAAACGCTATTCACAAAGGGTCGTACGACATACCGGAAGGATTTATGTTTCCCCAGTTTTTAGTCGACATTACTGCATGCCATAAAAAAAGGTACGCGAATTACACGAATTACACGAAAAGGTAAAGCGTCAAATGTGCCGTAAAAAAAAAGGTGTTACACATTATGATTGAAGTTTCACTTTACTTCTTACAATGTACACGGATTACAAATGTATGATTTATGATCAAATGTGCAATTAAAAAAAGTTGCATCTGTTTCAGGTACTATTGTACTTTAAGAATAATTTAATTCTTAAATCACAACAGCACTTATAAGGACATAAATCTTTCCGGTATGTCGTGCAACCCGTTGAGAATACCGTTTGCAACATTTACACAGGTTAGAGTTAATGTCGCAAAATCATCTCCCACGAAAGAAAAAAAACAAGAAAATGAATGTGTTGGCAACATTTACATACGTTTAAACTAATGTCGCAACACTCAGTCGTGCGGGAAAGCCAACAGCGATTTATGTCCCTTTAAACAGATGCACTTTTCTCAATTATGCATTTGATTATTTAAATTATAAATCATAAATTTTTAACCATGTACATGTTAACGAGTAAAGTGAAACTTTAATTATATAACCCTTTTTTTTTACGGGACACTAGACTCTTTTGTTTGTAATTGGTTTATTTTCCCAATTTGTATACAAGCCAAAATGTCAAAAGCCGTATGACTAAGGTAAGGGAACATAAAACAGACAATTAACGTCGACAATACAAATTTTTAAGCTATCAATGAAGCAAATTTAATCAAAAACAAGGGGAGGCAAGGAATTGATTAGACCTTTTTTGATCCAAACATAACAACGAGACAATACAAGTATGAAATCAGAAAACAACAAGCGGCTACAGCGACTACCTAGTCGCATCCGGTCTTCTGTGCACTTCTGCCACTACCAATAGTGAGGCACACTTCTCTATCACGCATTGCAACAGCTATCTCTATTATATAATCTAAAAGCAGTAACCATCAGAATTGCCCGTTAAAAATGTGTTAGCTTTTAAGCTTATTTTACATTTTAGACGTAACTGTCAGCGTTTAGGCCTAATTTACAACTTTAATTTCGTAAGTAGCAACTAACGGAGATTTGGATTGTATACAGTAAGCCTATTCATTTTTGCAACACGGTATGCAGTGTTACAACGTAATGAGCAACGTAGCCTATATAGATCAGTGGTAGTAGTGAAGGGGCAGGAGAGACGCTGTTGAGAAAGCCAGCACGCGACTCGTTGCAACTTGACGTTGCCATGGTAACGTGATTTTAGACCTAATTTTCATTTTTTTAGGCCTAACTTTTTTAAAGGCAGTTTTAGTTTCGTTCGTAAGTAGCAGATAGGCCTAATGGAAAATTTGGTTCGACCGTAAGCCTATTCATTCATGCAACAATGCGACAAGACTTTTAAACGAAGCTAAAATGTTTTTGTTTTTACGGCTGCGTTAACACAAATCCTTAGGATTTCAGTTCAACGATGAAATGTTATTATTTAATTTAGTTACGTCAAAGAAGTTTATTAGCTATAAGGAGGTAACGATGATTTAATTTGCCATGTTATTTAACTAACTTTTGACACTGAATCGCGAAGTTGAAAAAAGCGACGGACGGACGGACAAAGTCGTTACAATAGTTTTCTCAGCCAGTACAGCTGTACAGAAGACTAAAAATGAACTCTTTTGACAGGGACGTACACACAGGAAGGGCGGGGGGAGGGAGGGGGTGTAGCCCCTGCCCCATCGCAAAGTGCCCCGTTTTCTGAAAAAAGTGCCCTTTTTCGTGGAGCGGTGGTGTAAAAGAGCATGAAAAATGCAAAAAAAGGAAATAAAGGCTAAGAAAGTGGTGCAAAGAGGGTTAAAGGAGGATTAAAATCCCAAAAGGGGGCAACGAGGGGCAAAAAAACGGTTCAAAGACCAAGAAAAAAAAAAGGTCCCAGAAAAAAATTTGCCCTTGCCCTCAAGGGGGCCATGTGCACGTCCCAGTCGTTTGATGTTTGAGGTAAGCGAAGGTTTAGGGTGGCCATACACCAAATTAGATGTTTAGTCGCATGACAAAACATTTCATCGTAACCTGTCTCAGCGCGCTGCAGATGTCTCCACAACTATAGCAATGAGTTGAGCGCCACACACCGGATGACACACTGTCACGAGACGTATTTAGGTGTATTTAGGCATCATATGACAACAAAACGAAGCTTCTTCTAGTTACGTCTGGTGGGGGTCTCTCCACCAGATGCGACGTTCTGTCTCGCAACGTTTCGTCGCGATACATTTATCTAATTTGGTCTACCCTTAAGCGAAAGGAAGTCAAAACATGGCAGGAACACGAACAAGCTTTCTGCTTTCGTATAACATTTCATACACCACAATGTTGCTGTAGTTTAAGTCCATGCTAAACTTACTGCCCTACAGAGCAGCGTCAAGTGACGTCATATTGCTACAAGAGCGATACCTGCAAGGGGCACTAGATTGAAATGGTGGGTTAAACAACGGCACTTCTAGTCAAACCAGTGCTTTGAGAGTGGATTTCGTAGGCTTAAAAAAAACCGTTGTCTCCAATCCCTTAAGCTGCTTAGGTTGTAATTGGAAAATAAAGATACCACTTGCTTAAAAATGTCAGCAACTGCCAACAAATCGACAAAAAAGCGCGCGTTTAGGCCTAAGAAATCCAGTCTAATAGCATTGGCTTCAGTAAGACGCTCTTCTTTCCCCCCACCAGTGCACCTTGCAGCTAACCCAGTAACTGGCTCCACCATAGAGTTATATACAATAATACTACGTCGTGTCACTGCCCTGTTGAAACAACTCACTGCTGAAAACTGACGCGCGCTTCAGTAAAAATATTTAATAGTTTCAGTACACACGTAATTCGTTTTAAAGCGCTATTCGCTGATAATTCTGATTGATTGGAATTTATGGTGCAGGGATTATTGATTTAGTTCACAGCGTGAACTGGGCCGTCTTGTCAGTTTGAGGCTTTGTGTTCGAATCCATAATCGCTTTCGACCACATAAAGGAAAGAGGAAAACAAGCCAAATGGCGAAAATCGTACACTAGAAATAACGTAGTACAGCAAGCCACCTCTTTGCACTTACGTTTCCTCATAGTGGCATGACCCGGATTCGAACTGGCAATTCAATCCGTCCTCAGATTTCAGACGTAACGTCTTGATCGATGTGCCCACTCCTCCATTGGACGTATTTATATTTGTATTCCTTCTCAGTTACGTCATCAAAACAACACAAAAAAATCCGCAAAAAAATCACATCAAGCACATATTCAACATCCAGCTAATTTTCAACATCCCACATATGTCTTCATCAGGCTTCTACAGTACTACGGTTTCACTGCCAACTATACATCACCAACAACTCCGTCTGCTTTGGAATTTAATTTTTGCCGCTTTCGTAGCCTCCAGTATTTACTGGGTCGCACGGTTGATGGTCTCGCTCTTGATTCCACTGTTTGTTGAACCGTTTGAAAAGATCTCTACCCACCAAGTTTGCGATTTTAGGGAACGTCGGGCCTTGAATGTTCATCAAATCTACTCCTTTAGCTTCATGTTGTTGGACGGCCAGTGACTCTAAAACATCTCAAATGCTGATCTCGTGAAGAATTCGATCTCAAGAGAGTACCACCCCGTTCCAGTCAAACCTCGTGCTTCAAAGATTTGCTGTGGACTGCGACGTCGTTATCGTCTTTTTCATTTCCCACATTCGCCGTATGTTGTACAACCCTCGTCTTCACACCCTTTCTCGTCTCTCCAATGTAGACGGCATTGTAGTTCCTGCAAGGAATCGTGTACACAGCCTCACGAGGGTTCTTTATTTATGCGGATTTTTGTGTGTTGTAATAATAGTAATAATAATAAAGATTTATTTACCAAGTAAAAGGTAAATAGGACTGGGAAAGGACAGCAGGATACAGTGATATTCAACCTAAAGTTTTACAAAATAATTACAATAAAGAGCAATTAAAAAAGAAAGAAACTTAACACGAAATGTCAAAAACACTTTGAAAAATTGGACAATTCAGTCTCTTTGAGACCTCGTTTAAATATGGAAAGACCCCGGGTGGTTATTCCACGGGTGCACCACACGTTTTGCAAAAAAAATATTTCGAGCCATCTTTTTTGGCAACAGCAAGTTCGAGAAGATGACCTCTTGTATAATTGTTTCCTCGTAGAGTAAAAAAAAGAGGATGGTTTATCATCAACCATTCCTTTAAGGATCGCAAATGTAAGGCGAAGATCAGCATGTAGTCGCCTCAGCTCTAGCGACTCGATGCCAAGTCTATCTCAGCATTGCATATAAGAAAGCCCGCAAAGACCATGGAGGCATCTAGTGTTAGATCTCTGCACAGACTCAATATGTTTGCTGTCATTTATTACACGCAGTGTTGTTTTCATGACGAATAGACATTTTCACAGTACGCATCACAGCGATGTTTTTCGAGCTTCTCACTTACCTATGGCCGCAAGCATTCTCGGTCGAATGGAGCCCTAGTCACCGCTGTGACGTTAATAACAGGTTCAGTCAGTCACCTTTATAAATCCGGTAGAGTTGTTATTTCTATAAAGACGTAATCCGGATCTGGGGACGGATTGGGTTGCCATTTCGTATCCGAGTCATGCCACGCGAACGAAACGTGAAAGCGGTCTTAACTGCTCTACGTTTTTTCGCTGTTTGGCTTGTTTTCCCCTTTTCTTTATATAATTTACATAGATTTATTCATTATTAGAGTCGATTAGACTCTTATGCGAACGGTTTGTCTGTCTGTCTGTCTGTGTGTTCGCGCTACAGCGTTTTAACGAATTATCGGATTTCTGTCATATTTTGCACACACTTTCTATGGCACATTTCTAGGTCTAAGTTCGAAAATGGATCGAATCCGTTGGGGAAATCCTACGCTAGAAATAATCAAAGATTTTTGTTCGCAGCAAACGTACGAGGTTCGTTATTTTTTCTTCAGCCGACTGACGTCATCCATCCATGACCAATTACTGGGAACTATGTACCCTTCGTCATTGGCTGATTTCACCACCACCCGACCAATGACTGGCAAAGTATTGCAGAGATCACTGACGTAGGCACGCGCACGTAGGCATGTTAAGAGTGGATTTCTTATGCCTATAAATAACTATAATGCGCGAATTTTGTCGATTTGTTGGCAGTTGCTGACATTTTTAAGCAAGTGGAATCTTTATTTTCCAATTACAACCTAACAGCATAAAGGATTGGAGAAAACAACGTTTTTTTTAAGCCTGTGAAATCCACTCTCAAAGCACTGCCTTGACTAGAAGTGCCGTTGTTTAACCCTCCATTTTAATCTAGTGCCCCTTGCAGCTATCTCTCTTGCAGCCAATATGACGTCACATGACGCTCCTCTCTATCCAACAAAAGCACTAAGCTGTTTAATATTTCTGTTTTATTCTAAGTTTCTTTAAAATCTATGATGGGCGCTCCTATTTCATAACATGTTACTAGGTGAATGCAATGGTAACACCCTACATAATCGCGTAGGAACCTCCCCACCTCCCCCCCCCCCCCCCCCGCCCAATTTCCCGGATAAACAGCTAATCCGTTGACGCCAACTGGCAGGAGATAGAAAAAAGCACGCTAACAACTAAAAAAAAAGTTAATAATTCTGTTTTGGACGTGGTTGAGAGAGTTTTGATCTGTTTTCTGACCTGAAGACCGTGGTTAAATTTCCGTTCAGGACTGATACCCGGGAGTCCAAGAGACAATAGAAAATAAGTTCACATCTACATTTAGTGGACGTGGATCTGCGTGGTTTCTTACAAATCGACCTTATGTCCCCTAAGGAACTTTAAGCAAACGGTCCAGTGTTACGGAGTGTTTTACCACGTAAACTGAAAACAAATGGAAGGTAAGCTGGCGCCATCTATTGAGGCCAAGTGACGAATTTGTGAAACTGATGGGGTTTCCAAAGTCTGCTAACAGATGGAGTTATGCAGCAAGTATCACTGATTTGATGTTTTCAGAAAGTCACAGAAGGTACCGCTGTGATGAAAGAAGAAATATACAAACTTACTTCCGATTCAGGCCAAGGATCAAACGAAGGAGACGGCCATGCTGGAGGAAGTGACGTCATATTCACTCCATCTGTCATAAACGCAGCTTGCTTTTTCACTAAAGTAAATACTCTTTCTCGTTGGTTTTTTTATGAATTTCTTTTTTTATTGTGACCACAACGGCTAAAAAATATAAACAGAAAGCTCTTACGTTTTAAAACTATGTTGTGTGCAATTCAACTAGTCATGTGCTTCCTTGCAGCACTCTGATTGGCTGTTCGGGCTACTTTGGCCGAAGTGGTGAATGTGACGTTACACCACGGTGCGAATCAGTATGTTATTCGAAAAACAATACTACCGGAACTCGGGAATGAACCATCGTAGTCGTTCCATCTTTGGCTGTGACGATTTTCCATTTGGAGGGTTTCAGTGTAACACGTTCTTTTATCAGCACGGTCTTATCACCAAATTGATTTAGCAGGTGATGGTTAGGCCTTTTAGTGTGGCCTCGGTTCTACATTAGACGAGTTACAGTCAGAGGACACGGCCATTACGAACAGAGTGGTAACGTATCTGTGACTTCAGGATAAACGAAAGACAAGAGTGCTTACGAAATTTCCTGGAAGCGCAAGGCCAAGCATCTTTTTTTCTGCTGGCTAATTGCAAACCGATGAAATTCAATAGGAATGAAAGGAGTGCCTTGTTGATACCCTGAGAGGCGCAGTTAACGGAAGAAAATTGGAGCTAAATTTAGAACGAAGAGGATCGATGTTGGGTGATTGAGAAAACTTGTTAGTGAGTCAGCGCATAATGGAAAGACAAAGCTAATAAACTATTAATGCAAAGAAACGCTAAAATGTGTGCAGAACAGGATGTGAGGCTACGTTTAAAAGAAAGTTAAAATCAATGAAACAATAAAACTGGAAAAAAAAAACATGCATTTCCACAAGGCTTTATTGATTTGTTGCCTTACATTTATTTACCTATGAATGCAAACCTATTTACGTTGCCTTTTGGACTTAAATGTCAGACTGTCTGAGCTGGAATTGAACCCACGGGCTTTTGAGACCAAAGGCAGGAGACATACCGCTCAACCATACTGACACGGCCTAAATAACAGATTTTGCAGACATCGGTGCCGAATTTTCTGTTTTATTTTTAATAGAGGAAGCCCGTGCTATGCACGGGTCCGGTCATGAATTAAGTTTACAGACACATTTCCCGGGACATTTTTCCGGCATTCTTCCCGACGACTTGCCAGATTGATCGACCACTCATGCCTGCCTCCTGTTTGAATGCAGGTAGAATGAGAGAGCGCATTTGCAATGCGGGCGCGAGGAGGGGAGAAGTGATTGTTTGGTCCGACGACTTGTCAGATTGAACCTTTATGGAGTTGATCGACCACTCATGCCTGCCTCCTGTTTCCATGCACGTAGAGTGGGAGAGTGCATTTTCAATGCGGGAGTGAGGAGGGGATAAGTGGTTTTCCTTTTAGCCTTCCCTTCTGCTTTAGCCTTCCTTTTAGCCTGCATCCAGGATTATAATGTAGATTCTTGTTAACATTTGTAGCAACAAGCTGACTGCTGACTATAAAAAAAATTAGACGGGCCAACAAAACAAAGGCTTGTCCACTTACTCAAAATCTTTTTCTTCCACATTACATATGACCATGAGTCCATGAAAAGTTCCGTAGGAACGATGAGTAACACACTTCTATTAGGGTGGTGTCCTAGCGTTTGACCGATGACAGAGACTCGCCTCGACCACCATTGGAACTAAACAGTGAAAACCTTCAATTTCAAAAACTAGATGGCGCCAGTAATTTGTACTTTTTAAAACTTCAGTATCATTTACAGCTTGTTTGTGGGCTCTCAATGTTATTCATAAATTCTTATTTAAAGTATTCTTTGGAATTCTCAGACGAATAAAATTTATTAAGCTATATTCTAAACTATTTTCGGTATTATTTTTAACCAATCACGAAGCAGTTTGGTTAAAACGAACGCCATAACATGTGTTATGTAATGTGCCACTCGTGCTTCAACTAAAAAAGTGAAATCTTCCAAGTCAACTGCCAGAAAGGGACAGACGAGGAAATTCAACTTTATAAACAACAAGAAAGTAGTTTGATAATATGGCAAAAAATGTTTGCTCACTTAGTGCAATTATTTTGTTGGTGGTCCGTGTTCATACTGGAGATAATCCCCTAAACAGTAAAATGTGTGGTAAGGCATATCTACGATTATCTGTTGCACATTTTAAGTCGAAAGACAGGAAGCTGATTATATCTAAAGTGTGACACGTCGTATTATGATTTGTGAGATTTTCTGCTGCATTTTCTACATGCTACGACAAAACAGTGAGAAAGTGTTTAAATGTGGAAACCGTAGTAAAGCCTTTTAACTGACGCTCATGTTTAGTTGCGTTTGGGGGCGAGAAGTGTCTTAATGTTTTTGTGACGAGAAGCCTATTAAAAACATAGTATGGGGTACTGCAATTTCTGGTGAATGAGGCTTGTTGCAACGTAAATGAATTTTTTCTACCGATCGTTCCTTAAATCAAGTTTGTAGTACGCAATTATCTTATTTAACGTGAATATCAGGCGATGTATACTCGTATACAAAACGGTGTGAAAACCTAGAAATGCAACCGTAGTGGTGCCGCTTTTCATACATAAATAAAAGAAATAGACAACTTTTAAATGCCAGATATTTTTATTAGTATCCGTTTTCGAAGTAAGAAATATTACAATGCATAGTCAACGTTTTTTAATGAGACACTTAAGTGAAAATTTAAAAAAGCTACAATTTCGTTGTAAAAGTGTGTAGCAATGTAGTCGAATGGATAATGGTGTAAACCCCTTGAAGTTTGAATTGTATGCTGCAGCATTTTTATTGAGAAGCCCTTTATTATCTACGGTCGAATTCTACTCTAGCTGATTTTGTAAGGTGTGTGCTACTTCAAATACTAAGCTTCAGCAGGTCCCCTTTTCGG
>JAHWFP010133367.1:4730-15231 GCA_023313725.1 Lithobius niger
CACGCAAAGTGATTTTAGACCTTATTTCAGCTTTTTAGGCCTAATTTATTTTTGCCTGCCGTTTTAATTTCGTAAGGAGCAGCTAACGGAGAATTGGGTTCGAGAGTTGGTCTTGTCATCCATGCAACACAGCGTCGAGACCATTTTAAATGAAGCTAATGTGTGTCGTTAACGAAATCTTATTTTTTTTCACTGTTGCGTATTCTTCCTGTAGTGTTTAAATGCGACAATCAAATGTAATTATTATTTCTATGTCGAGAAAGCATTTAGCTATAAGTAAGCAACGATATTTTAATTTGCCGTGTTTTTTAAAGTCCTCTTGACTAGGTCTACCACTGAAAGACTAGGACGGACGGACAAATTCGTTGCTGTAGTCTTCCCAGCCGTTTCGGCTGTACAGAAGGCTAAAATTAAATAATTCTTATAAATGGGGATAATCCATGTTGCAAATCGATTCGTGTTTCATCCCACATTACAAAACCGTCCGGGTGAGAAGCTGCAGTTTTTTTTTACTTCCCTCTTCAAGCCAATTCATTTTACTTTGCCAAAATCGTATTTTACCAAAATGTGGAGCCGTCGGAGAACAGCCCTATTGGAAAATCGTCTAATAGGATAATTGTCTAATATATGCATAAATAAAAAATCTGCAAAATCATCTAACGGAATATCGTATAATGGAAAATATCTAATCGGAATATCGCATAATGGATAAACGTTTAACTGGACAATAATATACCTGCGGTTTCTGATGTTAAGTGTGTAGCCACAGCGAGCGCGGAAGCGCGAGCCAAGCAGGGACATTAGACGATTTTCCATTATACGAATTTCCTGTTACACGATTTTCCATTATACGAATTTCGTGTTAAGCTTGTGGCACTCTGCTCCGTTCCCTTCCGTTCCGACGACGAAGAGAGCCTCCAGGGCCATCGTAGTTAACCACTGACTACAACGGATGGCCTAGCACACATTCCTTCCGACGTTTAACTACGGTGGCCCTGGAGGCTCTCTTCGTCGTCGGAACGGAGCAGTGTGCCACAAGCTTTAGACGACTTTCCGTTATACTGTTATACGGTATACGCTCTTCCAATTATGCGATTTTCCAGTTAGACGATTACCCCTCGCCCCAAAACGATGACGGTTAAGAGGCGTCAACATCCCGGTCCTCGCGAGAACTGGCGTAGACGGATGGCTGCAAGGGCAATCCCTACCCCAGTCGGCCTTGGCTTGAACAAACGAAACTCCTTTCTAGCATCAACGTCGTTTCAGTTATCCTACTTGCAAGAAGGGGTTTGTACTTGGTCCAATGAGAGCACGAGCTTCTGACACGTAGGTGGCCCGAGCGAAGCGATTTGGATTTTGCGTGCATATATTTGCCAGTTTATGTATGTGTGGTTTTTCGTGTTTGGGCGCGGACGCGAGAATGTTCCGCAATTTTGTTCTGATTAGGTTAGCGCTGAATTTAAATTTCTGCCGCCTGAACCGCCACAATGCCAAGCGCCCCTCCTGGAGTGCTGTGGCGAACTCCCCCCCCCCCCCCACCCCCACCCTTAGGACTCTCAGAAAATACTTACGTCTTCCCCTCCCAATCTCATCTACATAAGGTCGTATAAATCAAGACTATAGAGCAGTGACACGACGTAGTATTATTGTATGTAACTCTATGCTGGAGCCTTAATGGGTTAGCTGCAAGAGGCACTGCAGAGAGAAAGAGAAGGGCGTCATATGAAGCCGATGCTGTGAAGAGTGATTTCTTAGACCTAAAACGCGCGATTTTTGTTGTTGGAGAAAACAACGTTATTTTAAGCCTAAGAAATCCGCTCTTCCGTTGTTTTTCCCTCCATTTTTATGAAGTGCACCTTGTAGTTATGCCCTCCAAAACCCATACTGGTGCCAATATGGCGACAAATGTCACTGCTCTATACTTTAAAAGCACGATTTTTAAATATTAAGTAATAACCAATGGCGCCGCATGTCTGGTAGGAGGGAAGCATTGGCGGAATCGGTTCAGGACAGCATGCTTCTCAACGTGGTAGAGTATAAGGAAGTGATCATTAGAAGAGCGGGGGGGGGGGGGGATTAGAGACACATCATGGTTGAGATTTCCGCGAACATGAACATGGAAGAATATAATGGAATTGATCGTAGAAAAGGGGGAGGGGAATATTAGCGGTGGGTTGGGTGATTTGAGCCACAGGATGCGCTGATTGAGTGAGTGAAGTGAACGAAAGTCAGCGTTTATTAGCCAGTGTGCGCAAAAATTTTAAGGCACGTAATTCGGCCGAACATGGACACACACATTGTTACACAACAGTTTACCAAACCTAACCGATGTAATACCTACGATCTACGGAAAACAGCAAAAAGTGCTTTGTAAGACCTGCTGTTGACCTACTAATGAAATTTGGGAGCAACGGTGTCCTTTATTAAGCACATTATGAATAGAGCAGTGACACGACGTAGTATTATTGTATATAACTCTATGCTGGAGCCTTAATTGGTTAGCTGCAAGGGGCATTGCAGATAGAAACAGAAGGGCGTCATATACTGAAGCCGATGCTGTGAAGAGTGATTTCTTAGACCTAAATTTCTTAGAACGCGCGATTTTTGTTGTTGGAGAAAGCAACGATATTTTAAGCCTAAGAAATCCGCTCTTTCGTTGTTTTTTCCCTCCATTTTTATGTAGTGCACCTTGTAGTTATGCCCTCCAAAACCCATACTGGTGTTAATATGGCGGCAAATGTCACTGCTCTATAGGACCGTTCTTTCTTGTACAACGAGAGGCTGAATTCTTTACTACCAAGATGGCGACTGCCTGACGTAGAACAACAATTTTGGTTCATACATTCTAATGAACTTCAGTGCCACTATGATTACTTCCTTTATACTTGCGTGCCAGCAAAAACAAGGGGCTACAGCGACTGCCTAGTCACACCGGTCTTCTGTACAGTTCCTTCACTTCCAATGTTGAGGCGCACACCTCTATCATGCACTACAACAGCTATCTCTATCATACTAATCTACAAGCAGTAGCCATCACAATTGTCGGTTAAAAATGTGTTAGCTTTTAGGCCTATTTTACATTTTACGCATAATTGTCATATTTTAGGTCTAATTTTAACCAGCAGTTTTAATTTCGTAAGTAGCAGCTAACGGCGATATGGATTGTATAGTAAGCCTATTCATTTTTGCAACACGGTGCGCCTATAGGCACACAGTTACAGTGTTACAACGTAACGCGCAACGCATCGTATATAGATCAGTGGTAGTAGGGAACTTACGAGAGAGACGCTGTTGATGAAGCCAAGAGCGACTCGTAGCAACTTGACGTTGCCATGGTAACATGATTTTAGGCCGAATTTTCATTTTTAGGCCGAATTTAAAAAATACAGGTTTAATTTCGTAAGTAGCAGATAGGCCTAATGGAGAATTTGGTTCGACGGTAGGCCTATTCATTCATCAAACAATACGACGAGACTTATTTTAAACGAAGCTAAAATCCATTTGTTTTTATTGAGTGTTTACCTTAGGATTTTAATTCGACGATCAAATGTTATTATTTAATTTATTTACGTCGAAGAATTCTATTAGCTATCCGGTTAATAACAACCGGATACTTCTAAGTAAGTAACGATGTTTTAATTTGCCATGTTATTCAACTAACTTCTCACACTGAATCTAACGTTGTAAACAATGGTCGTCAATATCTGGTACCGTTGCGAAGTTGAAAAAAGCGACGGACGGACAAAGTCGTTGCAATAGTCTTCTCAGCCGGTACGGCTGCACAGAAGACTAAAAGCACTAGTTTTAGGCGCAAATCCGATTGATAACCACTAAAATCAACAGTGGCAGTAAGAACCAAATGTTCTAAAAGGTATATCCGCCGTGCAAATCAGTTATATTCATCCAAATCCAACCACATAAATAGGAACCACCATCCACCAATGACTTAGGCTACTTGTTTGGACAATCGTTCATGACTTTAGTGCATTGTACTTAATGACTTTAGGATATAATTTTTTTTGGGGGTGGGGGAGGGGGAGGGGAGGAGAAATATTTAAAGCTACTTCTATTGCATGACATTTTTTTTAGGTATGGGGCGAATTCTTAAAACTACTATAGCTTTGTTATCTAGTTATTTCCTACATATATGTCAGGCCGAGTGGCAACGTCAAATATTCAAACGGCACGAAACGGTTTGGAAGCCGCCAACAGGCTATCTCCCCTGCCATAAAACTGCCGAACGGTGCTGAATATTTTGAATGCTGATTCAATCAATGTTGTTGTTGTTTTTATTTCTTTGAGCTTTCATACTTTCAGCCTTTGAGCCTTCATGGTTCTGTGGCTGAACCGGCACAATTTTGAACATTACCAGCCTTTTTGAGGGAGAAGAAATATCCGGTAAATGGAGGGGCACACACGCGGATTTGAACCGATAAACCTCCGATCATCGTAGGGGCGAAACTTCTAATCAAACTTCCATTTTAAAAAATGAAACCGATGGAAGAATCGTAGTGAGCTCCTATTAACGCCATGTCAACGTAGCTAATCAAAAACTAAAAACGCACGTGGCCAATGGAACCGCGGAACCACTTGGATTTTTGGATTGTATTCGTTAAGGAGGGGTAGTTACTCAATGGTGGCCATCAATGTGGCCGTATCAATCGTTGTGTATGCAAAGAGAAAACAAAATCGACTCTTACTAATTGGTTTTAACAGGTTTATTAGTTAACATGCTGCTTGATCCAATCTACGTAAGAAGAAACTCGAGTATAAATGCCTGGTATTCCAGGCACACCGCATCGAAAACCACTAGAAACAACTCCAACAAGGAATGGTAATTCGCCCGAAGTTTTTTTGTTTTTGTTTTGACGGACGTATAAGGGACCGCCAGAATCGCCCTACAAAAAAAAAAAAATCCAATAAAAAATTAGTAAATTCTTATCTGTGTTCGTTCTGTGGCGAACTCAAGATAGGCCACGCACACTTTAGGTAGCAACATGCAAAAAACAATTTTTACAACATACAAGAACAAGACTCGCTTCAGTATTTTAAGGTTTAAGTAATTAACTGAACGGTAAATTACAAAACATATCTTATGACATCGTCTGTGACAACGGTGTCTACACACATCGTTTATAAAACTGAAAAATTACTTTCCAGGACATTTCCAGGTTTATAAAAGCTCGCACGAACTCTGAATGACACTAGGGCTATGCTAAGCACACTAAGACGATTTAGTTTTTAAACATTTTCCAGCGATGTCGTTTAGCCACATAGAATGCACCAATCACTCGTGATGCTAAAGCTGATCAATCGTGTTAAGTAAAAAGGTTTCAAGCAGAAAGGTTTCAAGTGGACTAAACAATACACTAACACTGCAGTATCTGAAACCTTACAGGAAAGTTTATTTCAGTTCCGTTGCTGTTTTGACTGAGGTAAGGTCAAACCATACCTTAAGCATCAAACGAGTTCGTTTTTGTTTTCTAATCTATCTATATATATAATTACACAAAATCCGCAAGGCAGCCAGCAGCAGCAGACAGCAGCAGCAGCAAGCAGGACATTCGAAGCAGTCATCTGCATCTGCAGCGCAGCCAGCAGGACATACGATGCCATCTACCGACGGAACGGCAAATTATAAGAGTAGCAGCCAAGGCCCGCTGAGATAGTAGCTGCGCCCGGAACGCAACGGCCAGCAGCGCGAACATACGATTTCATCTACCGACCGAACTGCAAATTAAATGGGGGGGGGGGGGAGCAGCGAGACGACGCGGAATGAGCGAGCGAAGCGAGCGACTCCGCTAGTATCATATAAAAGTCCCTACGCCTGCCGGCCTGCGTGACGCTCCCACAACGCACCGCGAGAACTCTTTAACAATGCCTTCAAAACCGGATAACGATCGACTACTAACTTGACTACAATTTCGGTGTACTTCGTTTATCATTGCTATACCGTGCCAACTACACCTGGTTGCGCATAATGTGGTATTGTTGGCTGCTTAAAGGTTTTCTAGCAGAGCACATGGTTTAAGAGTAAGAGTAAAGATATTATTTCCATAAAGAAGAAAATGGAAACAGGAAGAGACTGCTAGGATCCGCTAACACCAGTCCAGCATTGAAAGGATAATACTCATACATTAGATAAAAGAGAAATAAGATACATACAACCAATTATATGACTAAAATAGGAGCAATTGTAATCTACATAAAACCATTTTAAAAATATAAAAAACAAAAACATTAAAAACATTTTAAAAATCTTGCAAGATCGGTCCTTCTAAGACGTTGTCTAAAAACACGTAAGTTCACAGAATCCACCACCTCCGATGATAAGCTGTTCCAGGGGTTCACCACACGATTTGAGAAGAAATATTTTCTACAGTCTCTTTTTATGGCGCAACCATCAGTTTAAGTGCGCGTCCCGTAGTATAGCCATTGCCACGAACCACAAAGAAAAGCTTTGGGTCAAAATCCACAAATCTCCGTACGATGGAGAACGTTAAGCACAAATCTGCGTGCAATATATCGCCGCAGCTCGAGAGACTCGAGACCCAGCTTACTAAGACGCATTGCGTAAGGCAAATTGCAGTATCCCGGAAGATATTTCGTGAACGAACGTTGCACAGATTCAATATGTTTAATGTCTTTAAGATGATATGGAGACCAGACTGGGCTGGCATATTCGAGAATAGGCCGCACATAGGTTTTAAAGGCTTGACTTAGAGTAGGCACGTCACGAGAGATAAAGCATCTTCTCACCACATAACTAATTCGTTTTGCTCTGCTAACTAGCTGATTACACTGGTTTGAGAAACTAAGGGGTGATGAAAAGTAGATACCAAGATCCTTAAAACTTTTCTCGGCCTTTAACGCATGATTTTTATGTAAGTATGCAAGACCGTTTGTACTCTTAAAAAATCCGTTAAATCCATTCTGTCTGTTTTGGTTTTGTTGATGAGCAAAACGAAAGATCCGTGTTTACACCAAATGACGATTCCACCCCCTTGAAGTCAGAGAAAACTCCAATTTAGCGATCCTGAAGGGAGTTATTTCCCGCATTAAAAACAAAAAACAAACAAAAATATTCACTTTTTTTGGAACCCCCCCCCCCAAAAAAAAAGGCTTCGATAGAGTCGCTCTTCAAAAAAAAAAAACCTTCGTAGGCATCCATGATTCTTGAAGATGCCAACAACACAATAACATGATCCTTACGCGTCTCCTTCCGATTAACTCACTGTGGACAGCGATTATAAAAACGTGACGGGGCTTCAGTTACACACGTGGCAACTGTTTCAAGGTGCTAGGAGAAACCCCCTGGGCCATTTCTTTTTTAGCGAGGGAATGGTTACACCTTGGAACACACTGCCAGTTCATGTGGTGACCGCTCCTTCCCTTCAAAGATTCAAGACCAGGAAGGGGGGTGGCGGAGGGTTGCTGGTTAAAAAGCATGCTCAAGCCTGGATCATTTTTTTTTGGAGTTGTTTTGTATTGTATTCGGGTCCCACTGTGTGTAAGCTTGTGCCCCAACTAAAAATATTTTATAAAAAACGTTTTACTTACACTGCACGCATCCTTTTTCTCATCCTTATGTCCAGCGCACATGATGCTGGAAGTGGTACCACTCGGGTAGCTCCGCCGAAACCCAAGCATGCTGGAATACACTTCACCGCAATGATCGTTTGGTACGATTGGTACCTCCACTTCTTGTAACACTTCGCTCGTGCTTCCAGCTGTGGAATAATTTAAATAAATTTGCATAAAACGAAAAAAAAAATCGAATAGAAAGTGAATATACTGAGCACGGGTTAAAAAAAAATTCAACAAGATTCCCACACACGAATGAAATAATATAATAATCGACATGCAGGCGACTCGGTCTTGTTTCGTGAAATCTACCCAATAGTTTTCAAGATTTTTAATTTGATGCGTGGCTGGCAATACGACTCTGGATATAACGAAAATTGGGCTTTTCCTTTTTTTTTTTAAACGGTAATAATTTCAGTTACGAAGCATTTCAGTTTAGGAACTGTTCATTATTTATCACGAGGGTAGGGGAAGTCGGAGGAGATTGGGGAAGGAGGGTGGACCTTTCTTCCGAGTCCTCTTAGGAAAATGTCATGAATTTTCTATGCCGGTCCGGTGGGAAGGGGTCAGAAAAATCAGTGACCAAACTTGGGGAAAACTACAATTCAGCTGTGAAAATTTCTAAAAAAGCCATAATTTTTGGGTCCCCCCCAAAAAAAAATCACGTAAAATTTGGCTCATTGTGTACGCGGTTTATCTTGAGTCCTGCAGATATTTTATGAGCGGTTACGTTTTCCTGGAGGGGGCGGCATTAATCGACGGCCGCCATTGTTTTTGTAACCATCTCGGATATCAACAAGGCACTCTGCTACCAAAAACATACAAGTGATTATCTGTATCGTTCCGGGGCGAACTCAAGATAGGCTGCGGACACTATAAGAAATCTTCTATGGGTAGCCTCAGTAGTCATAAAGTGAGGTGATTTTTTTTGCACAATAATCTTGTAGTTTGAATTACGAATGACGTTATTTCCAGTCCACTTACCAAATGCCGTCCTCCCCCATCCGGCAACAAAGGCGGGTTCAAATTGGTTGAGGTTTTCCCGCCGATCTGTCGACTGCATTGGGATGCAAATCGGAGGAATACCGTAGGGCAAAACGCTCTGATCAAGTTTAACAATCGCCACGTCGTTGTAAAGAGAAGGTGGTCGGTAATTCGGGTGTGTAAAGAATTCTGCAATGCGGAAGATCCGCATGTCGGGTGAAGACATGTTGGCAGAACCCATAAACACTTCGAAGTTCGAAGCAGAAGCTCTGCAATCAAAGTACAAAACATTTACGCAAACTTTCTAACACCGTTCAAGATTAAGGAACTGGAACCAGTCAAATAAATAAACAATCTCCCGTCTCGAGACAAGGGCGCGGCTAATGAGTCAAAAAAAAAATTCACACGTCGTCATGTGGCCAGATGTCAAACCCGAATCTTCCAACAACATACCGACTGCTCTAAGCACCTAAACCACGCGCAATGGCTGTTTGCCGTGACGTCACCATGAGTTAGCCAATGATGAACGAGAACAACGGCTGTTTGGCCGTCTGAGTGGACTAGCCCAGTCACGTGACATGCACAGCAAACAGCAACGGCGCATGGTATAGTTACCCCAACACTACCAAGATCGCAAACAAAAGGTCGTGTTAGCCTTGACGTCAGTTACCAAGAGAAGCTTGAAGGAGTAGCGTCCAAGATAATTCTACCCAGCATTTAATGGTCTACTGTAAACAAAGTACGTTAATGGCCAAAACCTATTCACGAGATCTCGTGAGATCGTGTAACGCGGTAAATGTGAACACTCATTTCTGGATGTTATGGGGCATTATATGCTCGCATTTCGTGGAAAACGAATTAGTTGCTACCCCATGAAAGCTGTGTTTTTAGTTTAGCGAATTTCAGAGTTGTGGTCGTGGTGGTTACTAAAAGCCAGGGAATTTTGATCTGTGAGATCTACTGACTTGTTTAGTCAGCCTTGAAAGACTGAATTCAGTTCAACTACACAGATTATAGATGTTTTTTCCCCAAATGTTGTGCAGAATTGTTAGATTGATTGTATTTAAAGTTCAGTGGCCCATTAAATTGGTTCAACTACAAGAAGTCCGACTGTGTTTTAGATGATGGTGGCTGTTATAGGTCGAATTAAAATTATGACATTAAAAGGCAAGAGAGATCAAATTATTGTGGTTCGATGATGACAGACATCTAATTGTAGGAGTTGCAGGGTTGACAGTTAAAATTATTTACGAATCTAAAGAGTACGATCAAAATGATGGCGTTAAAGACCACGAGAGGTCATAATCAAATTAGGGTAATTAGACGGCGGTAGAGAAATATATGTATGGGAATTACAGGTTGACAAGTGGTAAAATTGTGTGGGAGTTAGAAAGCAAGTGACATAGGTGGAATTGGAATTTATGGCATTAGAGGTCAAATCATAGCAGTTAGATGACGACAGAACTACTTTTGAGTTAACCGGGTGACAAAGGTAAAATCATGTGGGAGTTAGACGATGTCTGACGTAAGTGGAATTAAAATTATGGAGTTATACCACGCGCCAAGGCTATTTGCTGTGACGTGCATATCACGTGGCTGGGCTAGTCCTATCAGACGGCCAAACAGCCGTTGTTCTCGTTCGTCATTGGCTAACTCATGGTGACGTCACGGCAAACAGCCATTGCGCATGGTTTAGAGTGCAAGAGGAGTCAAATTACAGTAGTTAGGCGACAACAAAGAGCTAGTTGTAGGAGTTGCAGGGTGACAGACTGAGGTAAAACTTGGTGGGAGTTAGAAGGTAACTGATATAGTTTGTTCCACATTATGCTTTCAGAAAACTGGCTGTATGACGCCACGTTTCCTGCCGCTACGAGTACAAAAAACATGTAAATATCCCACTCGTAGACAGTAACAGTAACTGTGTAGACTCTAC
>JAHWFP010133368.1:0-17978 GCA_023313725.1 Lithobius niger
CATTAGCACCAACCTCAGTCACAGTGCAGTGGTCCGGGTTGCCACTGCACCACACATTACAGAGGTATTATTCAAACCCCTAATCTAAATCTTGTCATACATCTGTACCTCCTGCTAAAATTGAAAAACACCGGACAGGAGCACAGACTTATCGCCCAATTGACGCGCAATGTCATGCGGAAGATGGAAACGACGACGAACACCATCAAGATGACGACAATCAACAAGGAAGTGCTGGTAAGTGGCTGACGACACCAATAACATTCAGGAGGGTCAACCCCCCACAAGAGGAAACAGTAAGTCTGGTGTGACCAATACGCAAACGGGCCAACACAACCTCTTCACAGAGACTGTGTCGACACGCCGAGTGCCATTCCTCGACAGTGCCGTTAATAGCTCGTAATTTATTACCGTCCTGTCTGTCCCACAAGGTTTGCCATAAAGCGTGTAACCTCAGACGCAGAGTTGGAAAGGCGTCCGAGGGAACAAGGCTGAGATCCCTTCCAAGAGGGCCACAAACGCCCCTTTCGCTGCAGAATCAGCTTGCTCATTCCCTCCTAGCCCAACATGGCCCGGGATCCAGCAGAAAAGCACGGTTTTCCGCTGGCCAGGCAAGCGGGAAAGCAAAGCTTGGACACGATGTGTCAAGGGGTTCCGGGGATTGTAATTCGCCAAGGACTCCAGGGCACTCATGGAAGCACTAAATGAAATGCATGCCCTGAAGGTCAAGGATCCATTCCACCGCCAAACCAAGAGCCAAAAGCGCTGCAGAAAACACAGAATAGTCTGATGGAAGGTGATGGGCAACAGTTACTCCCTTACACACACAAGCACACGCCACGCCAACGTCTGACTTCGACCCATCAGTAAACAACCGCTGATAACCGGCGTACTGAGAACACAGCCGCCAGGAACTCCTGCAAGCACCTTGCTGGTAGGGTGGAACCCTTCGGGAGGGACACCATAGCGAAAATGAAAATGCCACTTGGGACAAGCCAAGGGGCCACTGGCCTGGTATCCCTCCAAGCCTCAAGACGCAGGGTACTTCAAAGGCTATTTCCTGACAGTACTGCTGGAGCCTATTGCGGAAATCACCCTTACCCATCATGCTTCAACTGACTCGCAAGTCTGGCCAAAAAACCACGGACCAAGCAGGCCTGGATTGCACAGCACGCAATCGCACAGCACACTGAATGGCTAGCTGTCGCCGACGAATGGTCAAAGGTGGCTCCGAGGCCTCAGCATTGAGGCTGACCACTGGAGACGTTCGATATGCCCAAGTACCCAGACGCAGGCAACTGTGATGCACAGTGTCCAACATCTGGAGAGTCGAGTCACTAGCCGAACCATAGACCATGCATGCATAATCAAGTTTGATGCGGACAAGGGCTCGGTAAAAGCACAACATGGCAGTGCGATCGGCACCCCATGAAGAGCCCGACAGAACCCGCAAGATGTTAAGCGCCTGCAAAGCCTTGTCTTTAAGTTGGCGCAAATGTGGAAGCCAAGATAACCTGGAATCGAACACCAGACCCAGGAAACGTTCCTATGGGACAACAGGAATTTGTGCCTGTCCCAAGTACAGGCAAGGATCTGGGTGCAGTGTTCGTTGGCAGCAAGAGTGGACGCAAACAGTCTTGTCCGGAGAAAAACGGAAACCATTACCGACCGCCCGGGTCTGGACTTTGTGAATTCCAGCTGCGCCCTGCCCGAAAGCGCAGGCCGAAGTCATCGACAAACAATGACTCACAGATGAAGAGGATTGTGATGAAGACCTTTAAATTTGTGTTGGAAATCTATACAATTTTGCATGGTGCGCAGCTCCCTATATTTTCCTATATTTCCTATATTTTCTAGAGGTTCCTATATTTTCCTATATTTGGTGAACAAATCCTATATTTCCTATTTTCCTGTTTTTTATTGGAGAAGCCGTAAGGCGTCCGCTACACGATTGTGTTTCCGCAGTGTTTGTTGCATCCCAACTTGATGCTGGAAAAGCCCTTCTGAAAGAAGCCAACGAAAAACTCACAGTAGCCGTGAAAAGGAAATCCATCAAAGACATTACTGTTGCGCAAATTATGGTGGAGGCAGCTCAGAAGCAACTGGATGATGCAAGTAAACAAAATTGACAAGACTAGGGAAAAACGGAAAATTATTTAGAAAAAAAGGACCAAGCTGATTGACGGCTACTTTACCAATACTGCAAAGAAACAAAAACTAAATAGGCCTAAACATATTAGCCTAAATGTAAAACCTGCAGATGAGAAAAAAATGTTGGTGAGTAGTGGATACTTAATTGAGATAATGTGCAATTAACAGCTTGACCAAATGCAAGTACAATGTACTCCATTTTCAAAATACATTCTGCTATCACTTGACGTCAAATAAAATAGGCTTTAACTCAATTTTCTTGCACTTTTATCCTATAAAATCCCTATATTTTGCGTGTAAAATTCCTATATTTTGCATGTTAAATTCCTATTTTTCCTATATATTAGCTTCTAATTTTGGCTGCGGTGCATGAATCTTGTAATAGATTTGTATTGTGTTGGCGACAACAGCTTGCTTTTGAGTGTCGAACTTTAAAAATTGAAGTTAGGCCAGTGATATGAGTAAGTAACAACTTTTAATTGTGTATATGGATAATAAATGTTATTTTACAACATTAGTGCGCTTGAAAATATATAAGATTTCGGTTATAACTCCGAAACGGTAAGCGATATCACGAAATTCATAATAACCTTTTTTGTTCAGAATTTTATTGCTAACATAAAAGGTTCAGTACAAAATTCTGTTTGGGCAACCCTGAAAGGAGTTATGACCGATTATTCCCGTAGATGTCCGGAGCGGCCGCCATCTTGGATTTATGACGTCACACAGGCCTTCTGCCACAAATTCAAGCAAAACACCTGGTAAGGCATGACTGTAGAGCGTACATGGAATGTATTCCAGGTGGTTATTAAATTTCATCTCGAAAAATCCCACGGAGCAATATTTCCTTACATATGCCCCAGGACTAACAGTTTGTATTTGTAATATTTTATGTTTGTGCATGTGCATGCACTTAATTTGTGTATTACACTGGCTTTTTCAAAAGTTGTCTGCGTTTTACATTTTAAGTGTGATTCTTGTGAGTGGCTATATGTGTATTATGTGTGGAGGCTGGCATGTTACAATCCTTGTTCCCTGGAATTGGAATTCAAATTATAGTTCGTTGCGTTGAGTGAACTCTAATCCGTTTTTATTCGTGTTCCTTGCCAGCTGTGAGTATGGGCATACGAGCTCTAATCCTTTTTTTAAACGGCGAAAAAACGAAACATTAGAAACATTACAAATGCGTATTTCTGTTCAGGTTCTGCCCAAGCTTTTTTCCATGTTTGTTATTTGATGGCAACACACTAGCGTGTTTGTAGAGTATCAGCTGATGGATAGTTGATTCTGCATTGTTGCAAGCAGATGCAGTGTTATGGCAAGCAATCGCGGCAACAATTCAACTAGCTTCCAGAAGCCTGCATTGAAGAAGTAAATAAATCGCAGAGTCATGTCGGCCGTCCAATTTCGAGGCCTCAAAATTATAGACTTTGCACCAGACGGTTTAAAACTGAAAGATTAAATCGAAAACCAAGACCATTTCATTTTGGTTCTCGACAACGATTGACTATATTTAATGGAGCCGCCCCGAAGCTACTACGACAATGTTACTGTACCCGTGCCCGAGCATCGTTGCATCTTGTTCAAGTGAGCTACAAATACTGTAAATACTGTCTGTAACTGTATATAACTGTATCACTGAATAGGTTAAGTTGTAGATTAAGTTTTAGCGTCGAGCGTATGACTTATGGTCTGTAGGCTCGTGTAGTGAATTAAAAGTAAAAAAAAAAAAAAAGTAAGCTACAATCCGATCTTGTGCTTCTCGCCTATTGTTTCCTCATTGTTACATGTGGCAGCATTGTAACATTTAGACATTGTTAGCCGCGCCGCCTCCGCCCATCTCTTACAGCACATTGACATACTGGGCGTCCAAGAAGCGCGCGTTATTAGTTCAGATTTTGACCAAATTGCAAACGTTGACTGCATTAAGTCTAGTGTAGATTCTGGGGTGAGAATTTTTGTCAAGTGGAAAGTTCCCTATTTATTGCATGCATGTAGTTACGACGAGGGAATTGATGCATGGTCCGTTAAGGTGTGGCTTGGGCATAACTGGGTGACTGTTGTTGTCCTGCATGCATTGCGAAGTGTAACAGGTGCTATGTGGCAGAGGTGGTTGCGTCAGTTTTCGCCACCCTATATAATAATGGGTGACTTCAATGCACACCACTTTGAGTGGGGGTCCACCCACTGTGACTCAAAAGGCCGGCAGCTTGTGCAAGCAATTGACGATCTAGATCTTACGATACTTCATGGAGCAATGCCAACATTTGTTCGGTGGCACTCTGGAGAGCTGCAGGAGTCGGTCCTTGACTTCTTTCTCTGTTCCTCGGAGGTCTCTGAAGCTTTTCGCATGATGATCTCTGAGGATCAGAGGGAGTGATCACTTTCCGGTCGCCCTGCAGCCTCTCCGGTCACCACCTGTCAGAAGTAATGCCAGACGTTTGTGGCCAGTTGTGGATCAGCCTCTCCGGTCACCACCTGTCAGAAGTAATGCCAGACGTTTGTGGCCAGTTGTGGATAACAGATACTTCCAGTCCTGGAGAGACACGTTTTGGGCCGCTCCACAGAGGGCATTCAACAACAGACCAGGCATTGCCTCTTCGAAGCCAGTGTGGTGGACAATGCATGCACAACTGCTGTAAGAGATAGACGCCAGGCTTATAGAAGGTGGAGGAGGAACCCATCGGACCTTTTGTGGCTAACTTATCATGCTACGTCCCTTGAGTCGGCATACATCATCAGGACTGAGAAAGCCCAGTATGGAGCGCGTGTGTGCACGGCTGTCACTGCTGCTGGGTCCATCTCTTCTGCATGGAAAGCTTTGCGTCCGCAGGACATACGGTGCCCTCTTATCTGGACTTATGGTCAACTGAGTGATGGTCGGCCCAGTACCACGGTTTTGAGCGGAGAGGCGCTGGCAGATGCATTCAATGCCAGGTTTGCCAGTGTGTACTCCCTGCCGAGTGGCTCTATTCTGCCAGTGTATGATGTTCCTCAGTTCGTTGGCATGTCATGTGATATGCCACTTGTTGAGTCGGAGTTGTCTTCTGCACTTAGTAGATGTAGGCAGACCAGTGTGCCTGGCATTGACTGTGTGCCCTACGGTGATCTCTTTGCTCTGGCTGAAGATGGGAAACGTCCTCTCCTGCAATTTTTTCAGGGTTTACTTGATGGTGGTACTGTCCCTGCCTCGTGGATGTTCACGGTATTAATCCCGGTTCATAAGCGAGGCAGTATGCATTCTGATTTGTGCAATTACCGACCTATTGCGCTGTTGTCATGTGTACGCAAAGTATATGAGAGGATGTTGGTGTATCGTCTTAACTGGCACCTTGAATATTACAACTGTTTATCTACTAGGCAGTTTGGGTACAGAGCAAGTCGGAGCGCCCAGGATGCTATCTTGCTTCTCTTATTTGGAATCAGAGAGGCGTGGGCGCATGGATTGACTGCTGTTGCTGTCTTTCTCGATATTAAGGCTGCGTACGACACGGTCAGTATTGCGTGGGTCAGCGCCTCACTGCGTCGGATGGGAGTGGGTGCGAAGTTAATTGATGCAATCTTGGCGCTTCTGGGCAGTAGGATTTTTGTGACCAAGGTAAATGGTTACTGGTCGAAACAGTCTGTCACAGATAGAGGCAGCTGTCTTAGCCCTGTCCTATTTGCTATTGCTATTAACGAGGTCCTGGTATAGTTGGAGCTGAGCACCAACATCGTCTGTTATGCAGACGATGTAGCTCTGTGGTTTGTGGCTGACGATCCTAGTATGCTTTCGGGTCAGGTCCAATATGTCTTGAGAGAGGTTGTTGACAAGTTAGCTGTGCGTGGCTTGGCTCTGGCTCCTGCGAAGACCGAGCCTATGGTTTTCTCGAGGATGCAAAGTATCAGGTCTGCTACCCTCAATGTCACTGTTGAGGGAGTGAAGATACGAAGTGTCCAACACGTCAAGTATCTCGGCGTGTTGTTGGATGGAGGCCTGGAGTGGGTTGAACATGCAAAATTTCTGCGAGAAAAAGTGTCTTAGAGGCTGCCAATTCTAAAGGCTCTAGTTCATCATAAAGGAGTACAACGTGGCATGGTCATGTCTGCGTTTCGGGTTCATATTCGCTCTACTCTAGACTATTATTTACCTTTCCTGTCTGGAACACCACGGCACTTGCGTAGCTTACAGGTTGTGGTGAATGACTGTTTATGGGCGGTGACTGGCTGTTTAATTTCCACCCCAGTCCAGGCTCTGTGGGTTGAGGCAGGCGAGCCCCCACTGCTTCTCCGTGCTGAGGAGCTCCTCGTGTCTTTGTGTTTACGCAACATCAGTCATGGGAGTCGAGACCCGGTCTCCAGAATTTAGCTAGACTATCTTCAGCTAAATAGTAGGGATCGTAGATCACTGGGCATTGCTGGTCAAGGAATGTCTCTGCTGTCTACGGTGCATCTAGCCCCGCTTTTGGATGTGACCAGGGTTTGTCCTCCGTGTCCTTGGGTGTGGGTTGCGGGGTTGCAACATGTCTTCCGGCCAGGGTCTGCAGATGCCTGTCAGGTATTTTGTGATGCCTCATTCAGAGTAGAGTCAAGAACTGGGGGAATTGGAGTCTGCATCCCTGTGCTGAAGCTCGATGTTCAACGGGCTCTCCGGAATGTCGACTCGAGCTTCATATGTGAGGTTACAGCTATTTCTGTGGCCCTTGACACTGCTGCTGACCTGCAACTTCCTGTATTCACCATTGTGACTGACTCTTGGTCGTGCATTGCCGCAATTGGGGCTGCAATCAAAGCATTGCGTTTCGATGATCCAGTGATCTATTCCATATGTTGGAAGTTGTAGACTGCTTCACTGGTTGGTGTCCCAACGTTAACATGGGTCAAGGGGCACAGTGGTAATGCTGGAAATGAAGGCGCTAATGCTGCTGCGAAAGAAGCAGTGACAGAAGCCCCGTGCGCAGTCTCCTTGGTTCGGTCTGTGCGTTCCTGGAACCACCATCTGCGAATGAGGACTCTCTCCTTGTGGAATGAGCAATGGTATAGTTCAACGGCAGGCAGACTTTTGTATCGGTTACACCCTGAGTGTTCTTACAGCATGGTGCTGGATAGCCTACCTTTCTGGGCTGCGCGCACTGTTGCACGGCTCAGGACAGGTCATTCGCTGCTCCCGGCACACACATGGCGCCTTGGATGGTCACGCCATCTGGCGTGCAGATGCGGAAAAGAAGGCACGGTACAACATTTTTTGGAGGACTGTGTGCTTCATGACGGTTTGCGTGCTAAGCTTCGTAGAAAGGTTGGGGCTGCTATTTTACTGGAGGAATTACTCCGGACGAGTGAGAGGAGGCTGAGCATACGTCGGTGGTTAGCAGTGGCTGAGTATGCTCAGCCAACAGGTGTGCGGCTGTGAGCCCTCCGACTCTCTTGTGAGACATGATTTGTGTGTGTGTGTGTGTATGTGTGAGTGAGTGTGGGAATTGGGTTGAAGGATGGTACTGGGAATTGTAGTTTCACTATTTGCGCTGCTCTGCTGAAGCACTGGCACTTTGACTCGAACACTCAATCGATTAATTTGTCAATCACCTGAGGTATTGTTGTTCACTTGTGTAAGATGTAACATTGTCTGGTAATTAGACTTAGTTTTAGGGCGGGCGCATGGCCTAGGGCCACGGCCCCAATAAAACCAATCCAATCCGCCTCCGTCTGTCACTTTTTGAAAATTCTCGAACTCTAATAAGCACTGCCTGTCGGCTGTGCTAATACCAAACGTGACTTTCTGTGTTGTGAATGATGGCTCAATACTTTAGGCCTAATCCGTATCATGCGTTGTTTTCTTTTATTACGGCCTGAACTGCACTCGCTCACTTGCATTGATTGTCGCAGGAACGACTCGGATCACATACGTGCGCTAGCTTGTAGAAGCCTCACTGCATGGCAGTTACAACGTTCAGGGAAGACTTTGTTGCTATTTTGTTTTCCTCGTAACTATTGTAATTATGCTCCGATTTTCAATCTTTTTTCGCAGTTTGTCATGTTTAATGCTCGCCTACAACTTTGCAATTCACTTTTGTGCTGTATCTTGCGCCGTTTGAAAGATAAAATGTGGATGACCTTGAATGTCGTTTTCAAGGTCAGTGAAAATATCTTAATTGGCTTCTCCATATCTGACTTTTATTACAAATATGTCTTCAGAATTAACATAGGACCCATATAACGGCAGTTATTTGCGTGTGACCAGACTTTTGCCTCACCCTGTATATGTAGATGTGACAGAAAAGCCTGAAACTTGTTTGATCGGGAGACTTTGGTCGCCTGACAACATAATAGTCACTGTTAGTGACACAGCTTAACGTTTTCTTGTAGAAAAACGACGTGAATAACGTTGATATTTACCTAATCTAGACACACGCTAGTGTGTCGCCACCAAGTAATAGTAGATCGTCCAATTGTAGACATCCGATTGTTAAAAAATTATTGTTGATGACAAAAGGGGCGGCTCACTAGAGATGGAGCAAGATGGAGGCAGATGTGAAGCAGTTGCTAGAAGATTTCTGCATGGCTGGAAAGATACGGCCAGAGGATGTCAAAGCAAGCGTGGTGCCAGAGAAAGTGTTTGGAGTCATTTGCAGTGAAGCTGTGAAACGGGGTATTCCGCAAGAGGACTTGAAATTTTATGGTGTTGTAGGAGATGGGCAGGGAGCAGGACAAGAAAATGGCGGACTGGATGAGACAAGCCACTATGCAATGAGTGAGCAGACGAAAGCTGGAGATGAGGATAATTTGCTTTCCACCTTGATAAAGAGAAAAGTGCTGGCGTCTAGTGATATAAACACTGGTGTAGTCTCGGACGATGTGCACAGTTTGGTTATGCGAGAAGCTAAACGCAGATGGGTGCCAGAAAAGGATGTAAACAAATATGGGGTAGTGACATCGGCGGGGCTGGCACTCAAGCAACAAGGCAGGAGTCCACACTGTACTGTGTCACAGCTGCCATGCGAGTCTGACTTAGTAAACAGAAGGGGTGAAGATGTGGAGAGAGACAAGCCAGACACAGTTGTATTCGTCACGAAGTTGTTTTCGTCGGTAGTCACAAGTTCTGGGAGTAAAGGTGCTGAAGCAGTTGACAGAGAATCTTTACGTAGTGATGATGAGTGTGAGGCCCATGAGAGGAACCGTACCCGTAAATTGGTGTTATTGCAAAGGTTGTATAAAGGGAGCCAGCAAACGATACATATGACTCGCTCATTAGTACTGTTGTGTCCAGAAGTAGGCAAGCCATACTCAATCACACAAATATTTTTGCATGTGGAGAGAGTTGTGGGTCGTGAGGGCATTGACAGTATTGGCGCCTTGCGTTCTGTTGGAGCCTATGAAGTAATTTTGACGTCGCCTGCAGCAAAGAAGAAACTGGCATCTGCTGAACTAGTCATTAATGAGCACAATGTTGAGATTTTTGATCTCCATGACCAAATTGTAGATGCCCGAGTACACTGGCTCCCTAGAGGAGTGTCTACTGAGGATATTGCCTGTGCCTTCCAGGAGTTAGGCACTCTGGTATCTCATGAGTTTGAGAAGTTGATAATTCGTGGTGTCCCGGTGTGCAACACAGGCGTGCGTCTTGTAAGATTTAGGCTCAAACCTTTTAAAACCATCCTGGACGTGCCAGACGTCTTTCCAATAAGAGGGGTGCCAGCCCTTGTTGTCATTGCAGAACGTGCACCTCTTTGCCTTCACTGCAAGAAGCGTGGGTATTTCCGGAAAACCTGTCGTAGCATCCTGTGTGCATCCTGCGGTCAGTACAGCGATCAGTGCAATCTTTGTGATCACTTGAAGGCAGTGCGAGCTGAGATAGCCCCAGATACAGCAGCTCTGCTGTACAGGAGCACTAATAAAGTGAGTAGTAGTGAATTAACTCAGAGAAGTAACAATGTTTCAGTAAACAGTGACCAAAATGTGTTACACAACCGCAACATGGGTGAGGGTCAACGTGACATCCCAGTAGAAGTCATGTGCGCGCCGGTTCATGAGGTGGTACAAGAGGCTTCTCACCCGGGGCCCAGTGCCATACGAGAGGGGGCCCATCAGTCTGTGATTCCCAACCGATAGATGCTGGTGTGGTGTCAGTTTTCGACCACAGTTATGACAAGAAGGGATTTCCTCCGCCACCAAAGAAAAAGCGTGCGAGAGAGAGAAGTCGAAGTTGTGAAAGAAATGATGCGACTGCTCTTATAACGCCAGTAGTCGGTGTGGATAACGCAAGGGATGAAGAGACCACGGAGCAGGAAAGTGAGACAGCAACTGGAAATGTGAGTGAAAGTGAAAAATCATACGTAGGTACTTTGAATGATGCTGAAGAGGTAATGATGAGTGTAGGTGACGTTAGTGACCTTTGTATAGGCTTAAACGTGGAGATATCTTCCAGCTTTGGTGATAGTCAAGAGGCTCACAATGGTTCTGTGTTGAAGGGAGGAGATGGCTAGATTAAGTCCAAGGTCCTTGTAAGCAATTAGTGTTGAATTTAGAGCGTTGCAACTCCCCTAATTTTCAACTTCACACCCGCAGCTTTCTCAGCCTTTTCGATTTCGTCCTGGAATGTACGACGCTTACCAAGTAAATTGCAGGAAATAGAAAAATTACTACAATATGCTGATATTGAGGAGTACAAGAAATTAATTCTCCGGCTGACTGTAATGTGACAGCTGCTCAAGCTGATTTTGTTACAACAGACAATAAAGTAGGCATTTTCATTAAGTGGTCAGTCCCGTATATGATATGCCCAGTTTCAGTGCAATTAGCTGGTTTAAATGTGTGTGCTGTTAAGGTTTGGATGCTGCAGCAACGGGCCACTCTGGTGTTTGTTCATGCCACGAAACCCATTTCGGTGGTCTCCTGGGCATCCTGGTTCCGCCAGTTCCGGTTTCCGGTCATTGTGGCGGGAGATTTTAACGCCCAACATTATGACTGGGGCTCGGTTCGGGTAGATGCGAGTGGTCGCAGATTGGAGCAAGCTATTGAAATCATTGGTTTAGAAATTGTGCACAACAGCTCTCCGACTTTCACTCGGTGGCAGAATGGCTCTATTCAGGAGTCCACCTTGGATCTGTTTGTGTGCTCCCCCGGTTTAGCGAAGTGCTTTCGTTTCTCGGTCTCTGACGACTTACGGGGAAGTGATCACTTCCCCATCATCTTGTCCCCACTAGGCAGCTGTTACAGTCCGCGTTGTGGACTTCGGAAGAGGCCTTCTGTTGCGAATGGGATTTTTGCAGACTGGATTTCTATGTATGTCAGGCCTAAGGTGCCCGAGAAGAGAGTGCCTGCTAAAGTTCACCCTAGGTGGTGGACGTCGGTGTGTGTGACTGCTGTCCGTGACAGAAGGCGAGCTTTTCGTCGATGGAAGCGGCACCCATGCGAATTCCTATGGCACATGTATCAGGGCATTTCAAAAGAATCGGCTTATCTGATTCGCTCAGAGAGGAAACAGTTCCCAGCACGTGCCTGTGCACGCGTTGGCCAGGCTCCCTCCCTCGGGTCGGCATGGCGTATCCTTCACCAGGAAACGTCTTTTGATACATTAACACGGGTCTATGGACCTGAGGGCTCTGGCACGGCAGTGTTGCGGGGGAAGGCTATGGCTGATGCTTTTAATACAAGGTTTGCGAGTGTTTATGCTCTTCCCATAGGCTCCCTCCCACCTCGTCTCCCCGAGTTGGTATTGTCAATGTCCCCTACTGATCTTCCGTTGGGACATGCTTGAGTTTATGGCTGCCCTTGCAGAATGCAAAGTCAGCAGTGCCCCTGGCATTGATCGGATAGGGTACGCGGAGCTAAAGACCCTGCCGCCGCAGGCAGTTCGTGAGTGTGTTGACTTGTTTCAAACCATTCTTGATGGCTCTCCCATTCCTGAGTCTTGGCTGTACACTGTGATTGTTCCACTTCACAAGGTAGGGGCTGTCAGGTCGTCCCTACTGAGCTATAGGCCCATTTCTCTACTGTCTAACATGCGGAAAGTCTTTGAGCGAATGGTTGTTAAGCGCCTTGACTGGCACTTGGATTATCATGATTGTCTGGCCCCGGTCCAGTTTGGCTACAGGACTAACAGGGCTGCCCAGGATACTATGCTGTATTTTCTTTCTGGCATCCATGAAGCATGGATGCATGGCCAAGTTGTTGTAGCTGTGTTCTTAGACATCAAGGCCGCGTACGATACTGTCAGTGTGGACTGGGTTCAGTATAGTCTTGCCAAAATGAATGTTGGCCCGAAGCTTATAAGAGTCATCGCTGCTCTTCTGGGTGAACGGCGGTTCTCGACCAGGGTGAATGGATTTTGGTCTCGTGACGCAAGCTCCAGTCGTGGTCTCCCGCAAGGGAGTTGTTTGAGCCCAACCCTTTTTGCAGTGGCAATTAATGATGTCCTGTTGGAGATGGGTCACTCGTCAAATGTAGTCTGCTATGCAGATGATATTGCCTTGTGGTTTGCTGGTGATGACATCACTGTATGTTGCCAGTGTGCGCAAGATGCGATGGCCAGCGTCTCTTCTCGACTTTCGGAGAGGGGCTTGTGCCTCGCCCCGGCCAAGACTGAGCTTGTAGTTTTCTCTCGGTCTGTCAAGAGAGGGATGACTCCAGTCTCGATACATGTTGGTATGACTGTTGTTGCTCAATCGCATGTTGTTAAGTATCTTGGTGTGAAACTAGATGATCGCCTGGAGTGGGTGCTTCACACCAATTGGCTTAAGGATAGGATCCGTGCTCGAACGTCGATTCTGAAGCAGCTTGTGAGAATCGATGGTGTGACCAGGGGCTCGTTGATGGTAGTCTACAGGTCATTCATATGGTCTTTGTTAGATTACCATCTACCCTTCCTGTCCCCTCACCTATGTCACATACGCTCTCTGCAGTGTGCTGTGAATGACTGCCTACGATTAGTTTCTGGCTGTCTCGTGTCCACTCCAGTGCATGCTCTGTGGATTGAATGCTGTGAACCGCCACTGCATCTTAGGGCTAAGGAATTGTTGACTGTTCTTTGTGTTCGGAACATTAGCAGGGGCAAGGAAGACCCTGTGAGACGTGTCATTGTAGATTACTGTAGTTTAGGCCCTGTGGCTCGGTCGGTACTTGGTTCCCCGGGCCTAGGAGCAACCCTTTTGTTGAATATGCCCTTTTGTAGCTCTCTCCAAGGCGTTACTGTCGTACGTCCCTTTGGTCCATGGGCCTGGTGTCCAGGCGCAGTAGCTGCCCTGGCCCCACCAGCTGTACAGGGAGGGGATAGTACCCTGTTTTGTGAGGTGTTCTGTGATGCTTCCTTTATCAGAGTGTCCTGGGAAGGTGGTGTAGGGGTTTCTATCCCAACCTTGAAGGTTTTTCGTAGTTTCAAACTCGTCTCTGTATCGTCGAGCACGGAGTGTGAGCTGTGTGCGATTTCTGCTGCCCTGGATGAGGTTCGTGATCTAGCGCTTCCTGCAGTCAAGGTCTTCTCAGATTCCAAGTCGGCTATATCTATTCTTCAGCGGGCTTTGGTGGCGATGGAACTCATTGATCCCCTTGTTCTGTCAATTTGCAAGAAGCTATGGGTTGCTCTCATGCGTGGTTTGATTTCCCTGCAGTGGGTTCACGGGCATGCTGGCTTAGCGGGTAATAAGCAAGCAGATGGCCTGTCTAAGCAAGCTGTTTGCTCCAAGGGTGAAGTCCTCCGTCTGGTTGTGTCCCCGAGGTCTAGGCGTCTTATGATTGCAGCCTGGTTTTTCGAACAATGGTCTAAAGAGTGGCGTGAGGCTTCTACAGGACGCAGCCTGTATCGCTTACAGCCTATGTGCTGTCGGTCCTGTGTTTTGGATTCCTTTGTTCAGTCCGATGCGAGAATCCTGTCGCGACTTCGCTCAGAGCACACCCTTCTTCGGGCCCACCAATATCGTTTGGGGTGGACAGACTCTCCCATATGTCCTGTATGCCAGGTGGAGCTCACGGGCGAGCACTTCTTTCTTGTGTGCGGTGTGTTCAGACGTCAATGGGATGTCCTCGGTCCAGTCCTGCAAGCGCACCCATTGATTACCAGTCTTCTCTCCACTTCTGGAGGACGTTCTGATGTGAGCAAACTCAGAGCGATTGTGCGGTTTGTACAGGCTACGGGTGTGAGGCTTTAGTAGTTGTCAGGTGGCATCGAGCTGTCTCCTTCCTTCTTCAGGCCGGCTGCACAAGGACATGTGAATTAGAGATGGTGTGTGTTGGAAATGGTTCTACGTAATGTTCTGTTTTTCTTAGATTGATTATATTGTTTTATGGTTTTATGGTGTATTGCTAGTATGTTGTGGGCGTACGGCTACGGGCCAGTGTCCTATGAATAAACAACAACAACAGCGGCCGCAATAGCAGACTGTGTCTTTTAACTGAAGCCAACTTATACCAGATTTCAGCATACTGCAGGTGTAAATTCCCCATGCGGTAGAAATCTTTGCAAATCGTTTGAATCAGGTGTCTTGGTCCAGTAACGAAGAAAACGTTAACACGAAAATGTGGGAACGTATCCTTCGTGAAGAAAAAGTGTCCTCAATAACGTTGAATTTGTGTTTCTGGTAACTAGTAACTAGTAACTAGTTCGCAGGCTCCCATGTTAATTCTCATAGGATATAACGACACGTCTACAGCTGATTAGGGAAAGTTGCCAGATCTAAATTAGGGCAGACAGGCAAAGCGTCATAGGGGAAAGTCCCTTTTTCTAAAATGGGGGTTGCAGCTAGAAGCACGTGGCCCTGAAGTGACTCGTAAGTGCAAAAGTATTGTTGTAACCATTGTTTGTATTGTCATCCAACAGTAGATTATAACATGCTTAAGTGCTACACGCTTATCGTTTCAGCACCTAATTGTCAGAATTCATTGTTGTTGCAAGTAGGTGGCCAGTGCCTAAATAAAATAGGAGAAAATTGGAGAATGGTTCACTAAGAAACGGAGAATCTTTTATTGCAAAGGTTTGATCGGTTTTTTGTTACGGTACACGAATCCTAACTAAATTATCTGCCCCACAATGAGAAAAGAGACAATTGTGTTCGTGAACACTATGGTAACTAAGTGATTGAATGATTAACGTTAACAGAGGTAGGGCCAAGTGAGGAGGGTGCGCTGATTGAGTGAACGAAGCGAACGAAAATCTGCGTCAAACCGTGTTAATTTCGTTGACGTAATGGCTAATTGGGCAATTAAAGGTGAAAATTGTGAATGACAAAATTTATAGATATAAAATTTCTTCAGACAAAAAAGGTACAAATGACCTGTAGAGAGGACAGACGAAAGGTACATCCCCAGAAGAACAAGACCAAGAACAAGTAGTTGTCTATTTGGCCCCTCTCTGTATCTCGGGTTTGGCTAGACAGAATTTCATAATTTTTGGACTGCAGGCAGGTCTTGACTAGTCAAGGCTAGATTCCAAATGTGGTTTAAATAAGTTTACTTTTGACGGAGTTATAAGCTTTCAAAGTTGAGAATTTAACACAGCAGTCCTAGGTCGACCTTTACTAACACTGGCGATAGCCTGTGTTAATTGTTAATGTTTTCCAATGCATCTAACGTTCCTTGTCCTTTCCTAAAACAAAAATTAAATTTTATTTAGAAGGATACATTTCTCAATAATTTTATTTGGGACTGGCAGTAAACAGATTGACCTATGGTTGTTTGTTTCTAGTGGGTTTCCTTTTTTGTTAATTGAACTAATAATTTGTTTATTCCAGCTGCTTGGCCCAGTTTTTTCCTTAGTAGCCAAAAAAATGCTAGAGAAGGAACTGATCATGCCCACTCGATTTTTTAGGCTTTAATTGATTCATAATTGCTAGAATATTTAAGTTTGTGGCCTCCGTTATTCCCATAGTACAAGTTGTTTTTTGATTGCTGGTATACTTTCCCATTTGTAAGATCCCTAGTAGAGATAGAACTGACCAATATGTCAGTAGGTCAAATGGGTGACACTTTTATCGTGGTCAAGTGGGTCATGGGTCAAGACTGTTCACCCACCGACCCACGGCAATTGTTAAGTACGTTATTTGACACTTCAGTAGTCTTATACTAGTACTCTTTAAAAATTTGTTCTACTCTTTCAAAAATTGTTTCTTCCAGAAGGCTAAAAACCCTTAGTAAATACTTCTTCAAACAGTAAAAAAATTTGACTGTTTGAAACAACATTGCATGCATTTGCATAATGTATTTTTTTTATTGCACGAGATGGGTCATGGAGGGTCAAATTTTGTTCTTTATCGGGTGGGTCAAGTGGGAAGTGGGTCAGGATTTAAGTGGGTCAGGTGGGTCACGGGTTGGAAAAAGTGAGCCACTTCCATTTCTGATTCCTAGTCAAGTTCTGCTCACATGTTGGTGTTCCTATATTGTTGTTTTCTTTGAGTCCAAATTCGTGATTTAAGATTTTCGTAATGGTCGGCAAAATTATTCCAAGTATTAACAATGTTGCCTTGAAAGTGTTTTATTTTTATCATTACTTCTTACAATAAGATTGTTAATTTTATTACAAACTATTTGCCCATCCTTTTTATTTTTGAGAAAAGGTTTTCGTAGTAATTTTGCTTGGTTATTTTAATACGTTCACTAATTCCTTTTTCAGAAGTTTATATTTATCAATAATTTCGGGAAAAGTGAAATTATTTGCATTCCCAATGGTTTTAAGATACGTCCTTATCTTATTTTTTTCCCCTGAATCAGCTTTTCAATTCATCATTCATCCATTCACTTCGTTATTTTTACTTTTTGTTTTTGTATATTTCTTATTTTGAAAGAAAAAGTCTTTTCATAGATTAAATTAACTGTACTTTCAATTTCTTCATATATTTCATTTGGATTGTCCAGGTTTCCCAGTTTGTCCAAGTAGTTAATTGCTCAATTATTGTTTTGTTGTTAAGTTTCAGATTAGCAGTAGGCATACTATCTGTTGGATTTATTTTACATTTTTTTAAGTCTTTTTTTTTTGCATCAGCAAGACAAATTGTTGTATAGCAGTGATCAGCCGGTTTCATAGTTATAACAGAACTTTTCGAATCTAAATGCGTTAATTTTGTAAGAATTAAATTGATACGCAACTTGATTTGCCTATTGTTACTCAATTCTAGTCTAGTTGACGTTTCTATCATATCAAAAACCAAAACTGGTAAAAAGGACTGCCGAGTTCCGAATGGTTTGGCCCTTCAAGGAGTGATATCAACAAACCAAAACATTCGCCAAGTTAATCGCACCGTCTAAAAGTTCGAAGGCTAAATAAAAACTAGAACATTGCTACTTTCGGTTATTCGGTGCGATTAACTTAGCGAATATTTTGGTGTATTGATATCACTCCTTTGAAGGGCAGAGACATTCAGAACTTGGCGGTTCTTTTTACCAGTTTTGGTTTTTGATATGATATCACTTCTATTTTTTTTAATTGTCTATTAGACTCAACTCAACTACCTGCAGATGTGTAATAAAGTGCCATCAACAATAGATTGAGTGATAATTTTTCTAAGATTTCAATTCCATACTAGCGGAGTAGCTCGCTTCGGTCGCTCATTCCGCCGCGTCTCGCTGCGCTCAACGAGATTTCTTCTTGCCACTCATATCGTGCTGACAGACACTCCGAGCAAAAATTATCAAACAAATGTTCAAGGAAGTGATCCGAATAATGTGCGCATTTTAGTGCATCAGTTCATAATACTAATGATAAACAAAACTAAAAATGGTCAAATAACTTCAATGTAGCATTAGTGTTTCACGTGTTTTCTTTTATCCAACGTAGAAAGTCGGTCATTTCCACTATTGAATAAATATTTATCCTACAACTTACTAAGAGTGTTTAAGAAAAAGTGCTGTTTCTGATAACAATCGCT
>JAHWFP010133369.1:6093-44777 GCA_023313725.1 Lithobius niger
CCGAAGGTTTTATAATCACAACCTGAAAAATAAAAAATCTCGTATTCTTTAGAAAAAGAAAAAAAAATTTCTGGTAACGTTACAACTTTTCAAATTTTAACAATTTTGACAATCAAGTACATCATTCGAAGCGTCTATTTGACAGCTTTACAACGCTCTTTACTGCATGTCGATAGCACAATCCGTTCTTGAGAAATCTTCTAAAAAGTCTATATAAGATCCGTAACCAGAAATTCTTTTCCTAATTTTCTTGATTTTTCTGATGAATTTGACTTTATTTTTTCCCTAAGGCTCTGTTTGCCCAATAGTCATATAAAAAAAACCATCCTTCACAAAGCCATTTAATATTCTTTTGAATTTTTTGACTAAGCTCTGTGGATTAGTGTTTTTTATGAGCTGTTAAAGAACTACCAACAGATTTGTGTGCTAATTAGTACACGAATGTGTTAGTAGTTCTTTGGCAATTTAAAAAACAAAAACTAATTGGTGATGGGGTGTTTCAGAATCTAGTTACAATCAATAAACACGAGCACAGAACCCTTCACCAAACAAGCACTAACAATGCTGTCTTTGTGTGAACATTGTTGCACGCATAGTCACCTTGTCAAGCTTCTGAATTAAAGAACATCAGCTTGATTTGTTGATTGTTGCAGCCATGACTCGAACAATATGCAGTTGCTATAAGCAGGATAACCAACGGGTCTTTGGAGTTCTGGCAACAATAACTCGTGGCTGCGCCACTCGTCGATTGTTGGTAAAACTCACACTAGACGCAGTTAGTTATCCTATGCATATATTATATTGTTACACCAGAGAGTTATAGGGCATGCTGACAGTATGAACTCTGTTAGACGTTAGCAAGACCTAGCTCGTTAGTTTGGATTTTGGTGTACTCTGTTGTTTTGTATTTCTTGTATAGGTTAAGTACCGGTTAAGTATAGGTTAAGTTTTAGAAAGGAGAGTGTAGCGTGTGGGCTCGTAGTTTCCGGTAAGAGAAATCAATAAATAAATAAATAAATAAAATATTTGCGTCATAGCCTATCAGTGCGTAATCACCGCCGCCAGGTGCAAGGTTGGCGCCACCGTCGATTTGAGAAAGATTTTGATTGGACTAGAGGTGGGCACCATCGACAGCCAAATCGAATCCAACTTACGCCGCGATCGGCAGATTCGGACCATGTTACCACTTTTACGTGTTAGTTAGTGTCAAAGCTGAGTCAATAAAAGATGAATTTAATTTTATTTAAGCTTTCAAAATAATTGAACTACTTGGAGCTTGAAACAAAATTTAGTAAGTCAGAAACATTATGCTTCATTGTGGTGTGCTTCACAGCTCATGCAAAAAATGAAATAAATCAAGTTGGATTATTTCATTTTGCAACAGCAAATGTTAAGTCGAACAGTAGGGTAAAGAGAGGGGGCAGAATGGTAGGAAGCAACCTCCTACCCACTCGCCAGAAAAAATTAATAAAACGAGCC
Source organism: Lithobius niger (assembly GCA_023313725.1). Lineage (NCBI taxonomy): Eukaryota > Metazoa > Arthropoda > Chilopoda > Lithobiomorpha > Lithobiidae > Lithobius > Lithobius niger. Next base: position 7,573 of record JAHWFP010133369.1, read on the forward strand.
GAGTGGGAATAAAAATTACGGAGAATGGTTATTTGCTATTTTTTCAAAGCTTTGATGAGGCCATACATGACGTAAGGGCTGGTCAGTTTTTTATCGTGGGGGGTGGGGAATCATGAAATTTTTTGACCCTATCAAGGGGTGGGGTCGTAAATACTTAAGGTCCCGTCAAGAGAGCAGGGGGCAAAAACACACAGACCAACTGGAAGAAAAACTCATTTTCGGGCCTCAAAAATGGCACTTTCAGCAGTAAGAAATTAAAAATGCTTCAGCCTTGGGGTAAGCTTCACCCCAGACCCTCCATCATGGCAGTGTTTAAAGGTTTTGAAGCTATTAGTGCCATTTCTGCAAGTATAGTTTTTACCAAGAACTTTGTAGAAAAGCCTTGGTACCTGTTTACTTGGCTTCTTCTGTCTTTCAGGTACTAACTACGTTTTGGATATAGGTCCTGAAGCAAACAGTGTATTTATCACACTTATTGTATGAATCTAGACAAGAGATGGGTATAAGGAACATTTTATAGAACATGTTCAACCCAACATGTCTTTTTGTAAAAACAAGACACGTTTCCATGCAACTTTTGGTAAATGTCAGTGTGGATAACTATTTAAATAATTTCACTACAGCACTAATCTTTGCTACAGAATAGTCTGCAGACAGTTGCAGTAGGTATACGAATAAAACTTTTTTGGGGTTATTTTTGGACCTTGATTGTTGAGGGGTCAAGATCTTTCCTGGGTCTTGAAGGGGGGGTGGGTCATCTAAAGTTTGGTTTTCAGATTTTCATTTCCTTCCACCAGCCATAAATAATGACCGGAGCTTTAAGCGAGAATAAATATACATTAAAAATAAGGTGGTGACACATTTTCTAGCAGGGGGATGCAAAGCGAGGCATGAAATTGGATTCCCTACCCACTGAAAACAAATGTTTATGTTACTGATATATTAACTGAAGTTATTCTTCGCTTTAGGTTATAACAAGTAATTAAATTTGTGTTCTGTTTCGTCTGCTTCCATTTTTATGCTTGTTGTTTTTATTTCTCTAGCAGCACAAGAAGTGTATTTCGATGAATTGTTAGGAAGTTAATTTCAGTCATTTCAAATTTGACCAAGCTATCTTATAATAAAATTAACGCACGCATTTTCCTCAATGGGGTCGCCGTCTTGGAAACCCGACGCGGACAAGTAAATCTGAAAAATCCATCCCCTAAACTGAAATTCATAATAATGTAACAGCTTTTTTTTGAAAGGCTTACACTGTCTTGATATAGTTATACAGCTGAACACACAAACAACATTTCTGTACTATTAAAAAAATATTAAAGAAAAGTGAGTGACAAAGTGACTGGCACTTAGATGTGCCATGATACAAAAAAGTGGTTGCATATTGAAATGCTGCTCAGTGGTTAATGCCACAAACAGAGATGCTAACATTGTAGGGAAAAAGCTAGTAGGTAGATTATAAAGAGCCCACGCTACTACCTTTCCCCATGTCCAACAAGCCTGCAATATTGTTTTAGCTAATTATGCAGTATCTTCCTAAAAGACTAACGTGCAGAAATTCTTTTCTTAGTTTTGTGATTTTTCTGATGAATTTGACTTTATTTTTTTCCCTAAGGCCCTGTTTGCCCTATAGTCATATGAAAACAACTCTCCTTTACAAAGCCATTTAACATCCTTTTGAATTTTTTTGACTAAGCCCTGTGGATTAGTTTTTTTTTTATGAGCTGCCAAAGACCTACCAACAGATTTGTGTGCGAATTAGTACATGAATCTATTAGTAGTTCTTTGGCAGTTTATAAAACAAAAACTAATCCACTCAGTTCAGTACAAAAAGTCACGATGTTAATTGGCTTTGTGAAAAAAGGTTTTATTTTTTATCTGCCTAGGGCAAACGGAGCCTTAGCGAAAAAAGTCAAATTCTTCAGAAATCCGAAAAAAGGGAAAAGAGGTTCTGGTAACGAATATGTATAGACTTTTTCGAAAATATATCAAGAAAGGTTTGTGCTCCATCCAAATTTTCTTTCTGTGCTAATAAGAATGACAGTACTTAAGGTACCATTCACAGTACGACTGACATGTCTACCTGCAATGGCTCAGTGGTAGGTTTCTGGTCTACAAAGCAAGAGATTGTTGGTTCAAGTCTGCTTGCAAGCAATTTTTTCAAGCATCAGGGAACGACAGTGGCACCCCCAAATTTGGTATGGGTACATTCCTAATTTCAAGAGGTCCTGAGAACGTCCTGTAAAGGGTTTGGTAGGAGGCCATTAGAGGGTAGATGATTTAGGAAATAACTGAGGAAAATTGGCACCCCAGACAGTGTTTTTGGCTTGTTTTTTATTGAATTTCAGGCACATTTAAGAAAGTAGGGGAGCCAAAGGCCAGGCAATGTTGGGTACATTTTTTTAAATTTTTTGACCTATGCAGGAGTTAAGAGGACCCACCAGATGATATTGGTGTCAGTTTGAATGATTTGGGACTGTTTTATTTGGGTTTCCCCTCCAGCAATAACCCAAAATATTACCCTTTTTACAATGTTAGATCCATGGTACCTTGCTACTACACTTGCCCTAGACATCTAGTCAACCTGAAAGCCAAACACACACTGACTGGTCACATGATCTTGCTCAAAAACCTCTGGCATATTAATTTCCTTTTAAAACCCAACTACCAGCCACCCCTTGGAATTACAACCCAATTTCAAAAACTAAAACATTGACAAAGGGTTGAACAAAATGGCCGCCTAATTTATGGACAACCAAAACTGACCAATGGCAGGACAAGAGACATATTTTTGACCAATGAGAACTCTTGATTCAATTTGGAAGATTCCATTCTTGGCGGCCACTTTCCTGGCTGAAACAGAACAAAATGGCCGCCCATTTTGGGTACCCTATGTTAAGGCAGGTTACTTTCAATCCTTTCATACAGATTCCAGTTTGGTTCTGCATTAACATGCTAGCTTTCAGTACCAAAAGTGGTAGTTTCGAACCCCAGAGTGACTGCATTTTTTCTTTCAATGCAAAGTCTGCAGATGCTCTAATATAACCTTTATTTTCCGGTATCTACTATCTGTTACATTTGGTTTTTGGATAAATCTCTGGTCTTCGCTCCCAGAAGTCCGGGTTTCTAGCCTCAGAATCCCCATTTTCCCCCTGTCAATTCTAAGTCTCCAAATACCAAATAACTTCCATTTTCAAGTCTCTACTATCTGTTGCAGTTGATTGCATGGGTAAGGCTGTAGTCTTCCCTCCCAGCGGTCCTGAGTTCGATCCCCATAGTGGCCCAAAATAACACCCTAATTTTCAAGTATATTTTTTTTTATTTTTGAAGATATTTCCAGAACGGATTGCACTATCAACACGTGGTAAGCAGCATTACATACCCCTCAAAGAGATGCTCATTAAAATTTGAAAAAGCTTTACTCGATACAAGAAATTTTTTTCTTCTTTTTCTAAAGATTTACTGATTTTTTTTATTTTAATGTTGTGATTGTCCCAGTCACATGAAAAAAAAACCTTCAGTACCATTTAATACTCAAATGCAAAATTTCAGCCAACTAGGTTGAATAGTCTCTCTCTGACCTTATTCCAAGCAATTCTAACACATTCACATACTAATAGCATGTGAGTGTGTTAGAATTCTTTGGAATAGGATAACAAAGAGACTATACATGCTAGCTTATTGAAATTGTGCATTTGGACAATAAATGGGACTGTACCAAAGGTTTTATAATCACAACCTGTAAAATAAAATATCTCGTATACTTTAGAAAAAGAGAAAAATAATTTCTGGTAACGGTACAACTTTTTCAAATTTTAACGGTTTTGACAATCAAGTACATCATTCGAAGCATCTATTTGAGAGCTTTACAATGCTCTTTTCCGCATGTCCACAATCCGTTCTTGAGAAATCTTCAAATAAGTCTATATAAGATCCGTTAGCAGAAATTCTTTTCCTAGTTTTGTAAATTTTCTGATGAATTTGACTATTTTTTTCCCTAAGGCTCTGTTTGCCTTATAGTCATAATGAACATTGTAGCACGCACAGTCACCCTGTCAAGCTTCTGAATTAAAGAACATCAACACGATTTGTTGTTTGTTGCAGCAACGACTAGAACAATATGCAGTTGCTATAAGCGTCTTAGGGTTCTGGCAACAATAACTCGTAGCCACACCACTCGTTGATTGTTGGCAGAACTCACTAGATGCCGTTGGTAATCCAATGCATATATTACGGGTAATGATACGGGTTTCCAAAGCAACCGCTTTAGAGCATTTATGCAAACCAATGGTATAAAACATTATGTTTAGCTGCCCTTACTCTCCACAGCAAACAGCAAGTAGGACAGTAGTGACACGAGCGTGATGACTACTTGTAGAAGCAGAACTACCTACTAACTATAGGCGATTTGCAACCCATACAGCTATTTATTTGCATAATTTAGTTCCAACCAAAGCACTGCCTAACCACACTTATGTTACATTGGAATCCTTCTGCAATGCCACCAAGTGGAAGACATATTAGCATATTATCACATTGACCAAACATCGAGTGACAAATAGGCTGCCAAACCAAATAGTGCAGTATTTTTAGGACATGGTAGAACAACCATGGGCTATTTACTGAAAGGCATTAAGAGCCGGAAACTGTTGTACTTTAAAAATGTGAAATTTGATGATAGTGTTAATGGTTCGTACTTTTTTCCCATCTTGACCCATGCAATTGATGATGATGACGAGTCTGTGATGAAAAGGCTTCACCAGGAACCACTTCCTCTTCATTCCGAAATTTTCCCACCAGTCCCTAACGAAGACCCGCCTGACGAAAGACAAGGACATTTATCAGTCTATGAGCCACACAGACCACATAGAAGACCACCGTGAAATACCAAGGAGGTTAACCGAGAACACCGAAAGAGAGATGTTCAAAATGGTGTTGTAAACGTCCAAAGTGCTTCAACCAATCCTCTTAGCTTTATGGCCTGTTGAAAAAGTTAGGTGGAAAAATTCAGAAATTGTCATAGGGTTACAAGAAGAACGAAGTAATTCTTCATGTTCAAGCTCCGAAGACGAAATACCTCTAGTATTATTTCAAAGTAATATTAATTCTTTGTCATATCCGCAAACACCGAACACTTACGACAAGCGGTAGATTCTGTTGAATCACCCCAAAGGTCTAAAGCTATGAAGAACGAAATCGATTCCTTGAAATTGAGGAGTGTTTGGACTTTGGTGGAACGATCCCCTAAAGCAAAAATTGTTAGGCCTAAGTGGGTTTACACCAGGAAGACCTATCCAGATGGGTCACTGCGAAAGTTTAAGGCTAGGCTAGTTGCAATTTCTTCAGGTAAAACTAATGACGAAGATATAGCATCATATAGTCCAGTAATAAGGAACTCAAGTGTCCATATTCTGTTACTTATTGCTGCTTCTAACCAATATATTGTGGCTTTTATCGACATGGCTACGGCTTATTTATTCACAGACCTTTATCAAACTGTTTTCCTTTCTCAACCACTAGGCTTCATTAAAAAGGGAGACTGGACAGGAACCTGTTTATTTACTGAACAAAAGTCTGTATCACCTTGTAGATTCAGGGCGCAACTAGCATTATACCATAAGTAATGTATTGTGTAAATGTGGCCTTACTCAGTCTGACCACGATTCTTGTGCTTGTTATGCTGTCACAGCACATACATTCTTACCTTTGGGTGTATGACAAGATCGTAGTGGAAGACGAAACCATAGACAGTTAAACTGAAGTCATAAACAGTTTAATTGCTAAACTTAATGGGTTAATACAAGTAACTGAATTAAATTGCAGAAATACTTGGGTCTTGAGATTAACTTTTCCAGCCAACGGATAACTTCAGTCCAAACACATTGACCAAACACATTGACATGTGCGAAGGTTCTTCTTCATTGAACCAAACTTTATTTCAGGAGTCAACAGGTGCATTATTGTGTTCGTCTAATAATGAGAGAACCGACATACAGTTTATCACTGTGCTATTGTCCCAATTCAAACGAGAACCGAAACTCAAAGCTCAAAGCATGTGTTAAGATACCTCATGGGAACGTCAGTATTTAAATTACACTTTCCTGGAAGGAAATTGGGCATGCTAACAGTTTCGAGTGAGCGAGTTGGGGCAGTTTTGTTGATAGCAAATCCATTTCAGGTAACTGTATTAGGGAAGGTAAGGTTACCATATTTTGGAGAACTGAAAAGCAACATGTAGTGGTACTTTTACCATGTGAAAGTGAAGTTGTCGCTGCTTTATATGTCTTAGAAGGTCTGTTACCCATACAGGGGTCTTGCATGAATTTCAACCTTCTTGCATTAATATCATGTAGTGTTTGGAATGGACAGTAAGTATGCTATCAATTTGGTAAATCGTGGTGGTTATAACCACTCGAAGCATTTAGCTAGAAGAGTTAACTCCTTACAAGATGAAGTAGAGGATAACAACATAATTCTTCAGAATGTCTGTTCTGAAATTCTGGTATCGGATAAGTAGTAGCTTCTTGTTGTATTAAAGGCTAAGGTGTGTTCAATGAGTTTGATGGCTGTGTGTGTCAGTCATCAGCCTCAGGCTGATTTTTTGGATGCACGCTCTCTAAAAAATCCTATCTTCCCGACCCTAATCTGAGAACATTTTTTATGTCTGCGTTACAAAACTCCCATTTTTGTCTAACTGATACATGTTATATCTTTTAACTTGATTTACAGTTGAATTGGAAAGTTTGCCAATATCAGTATTTATTTTGTTATATATCCACGAAAAGTTCGTGTGAACCTCTTTTTTACTGCAATTATTCAAAATCTTACTATGTATCGTTTAACAGCTTTTTCAAGTGTGGGAATTTGTGTTATACGTGACGAAATCAGTTGATTCTGTTTACGCATAGTTCTGCTGATAGAAATATAAAAGTATTGAAAAATGCAACTAATTCTTGCTTAGAGGGAGTAAGTCCCATATTTCCTTCTTCATTCCGATTAGTGTGACGCCTTTTTGGAATATACTGTGTCATAACATTTTTTCACTAATACAACAAAAACACTGTTTAGTAAGCCTCAGCATGAACTTCCGTGTTAAACGTCAAACTTGAACTCCTATAGTTTCGCCCAAAATTGACATAGACCAACGAAATTTGGTATTTTGGGTCGTGTCATAACTATTTCACCACATTACAAATTTTAATGACAACATTTGAACCGTTCGGCGTCCACAGCATGGTCATTTCTTGTTGTTGTTGTAGTACTTCTTGTTGTTCTTGTTGTTGTTGTTGTTGTTGGGACTCTTTGCTCTGACCTGGAGATCGAACCACTGACCCGATTTTCAAGTTCTATACCTTAAAACGTAGGTATGGACAAGGCCTAGGGCCTTTCACAGGCTATTTTAATACAACTACAATATTCTTGACACGGAAAGCCAAACGGGCTAAAACTTTTGCTCTCACCTAGAGACCGAACCAATGAACCGATTTTCAATTTATATAGTTTAAAATGTAGGTATTAACACCGACCAGGGCTTTTTGAACCCAATTTTGATGTGACTGCAGTATTCTAGTCGGCAGAGCAATTATTGTTGCAAAGCACTGGGCAAAAATCAATAATGTACTTTTTGCCCTCATTTGCAGGTCGAACCACTGAACCAAATTTAGAGTTCTATAGCTTAAAACGTAGGTATGGACAAGGCCTAGAGTCTCTCGCATGCTATTTTAATGTGACTACAATATTCTTGACACGGAAAGCCAAATGTGCTAGAAATTTTTCTCTTACCAAGAGATCGAACCAATGAATCGATTTTCAATTTGTATAGCTTAAAATGTAGGTATTAACACCGACCAGGGCCTTTTGAACCCAATTTTGATTTGACTGTAGTATTCTCGTCAGCAGAGCAATTATTATAGTAGAGCACTGGGCAAAAATCATTAATGTTGCTGTTGGGACTCTTTGTTCTCACCTGGAGATCGAACCACTGAACCGATTTTCAAGTTCTATAGCTTAAAACGTAGGTATGGACAAGGCCTAGGGCCTTTCGCATGCTATTTTAATGTAACTACAATATTCTTGACACGGATAGCCAAATGGGTTAAAACTTTTGCTCTTACCAAGAGATCGAACCAATGAACCGATTTTCAATTTGTATAGCTTAAAATGTAGGTATGGGAATTTGTGTTAAACGTGAGGAAATCAGTTGATTCTGTTTACGCATAGTTCTGCTGATAGAAATATAAAAGTATTGAAAAATGCAACTAATTCTTGCTTAGAGGGAGTAAGTCCCATATTTCCTTCTTCATTCCGATTAGTGTGACGCCTTTTTGGAATATACTGTGTCGTAACATTTTTTTCACTAATACAACAAAAACACTGTTTAGTATCAAGGACCTCTGCCGACCAGGGCCTTTTGAACCCGATTTTGATGTGACTGCAGTATTCTAGTCGGCAGAGCAATTATTATTGCAGAGCACTGGGCAGAAATCATTAATGTACTCTTAGCCCTCGCTTGGAGGTCGAACCACTGAACCGATTTTAGAGTTCTATAGCTTAAATCGTAGGTATGGACAAGGTCTAGGGTCTTTCGCATTCTATTTTAATGTAACTACAATATTCTTGACACTGAAAGCCAAATGGGCTAGAAATTTTGCCCTTACCTAGAGATCGAACCAATGAACCGATTTTCGAGTTCTATAACTTAAAACATAGGTATGGACAAGGCCTACGGCCTTTTGCAGGCTATTTTAACGTAACTACAATATTCTTTACACGGAAAGCCAAATGGGCTAAAACTTTTGCTCTTACCTAGAGACCGAACCAATGAACCGAGTTTCAATTTGTATAGCTTAAAATGTAGGTATTAACACCGACCAGGGCCTTTTGAACCCAATTTTGATGTGACTGCAGTATTCTAGTCGGCAGAGCAATTATTATTGCAGAGCACTGGGCAGAAATAAATCAATAATGTACTCTTTGCCCTCACTTGGAGGTCGAACCACTGAACCGATTTTAGAGTTCTATAGCGTAAAACGTAGGTATGGACAAGGCCTAGGGCTTTTCGCATGCTATTTTAATGTAACTACAATATTCTTGACACGGAAAGCCAATGGGCTAGAAATTTTGCCCTTACCTAGAGATCGAACCAATGAACCGATTTTCTATTTGTATAGCTTAAAATATAGGTATTAACACCGACCAGGGCCTTTTGAACACGATTTTCATGCGACTGCAGTATTCTGGTCAATAGAACAATTATTATTGTAGAGCACTGGGCAGAAGTAATTAAGTGGAGTAACACATTTTTGCAGAAATTTTGCAGAAAACATAAATTTGGTGCAGAAGTCTTTCTTAACAGTAAAATTCGAACCAGCCATGGACCCCTATGAAATACCCCAAAGTGCCTTCAGTGCCCCCCTCCCGCCCCAGAACACACCCCCCCTCCCCCGTGATGCCTCCCAGGGGTTTGGGCAACAAATTCTTACAGATCAAGCTAAAAACATGAAATTGGGTGCAAAAGTCATTCTTAGCAGCATAAAACGAATCAGCCATGGAAAAGACTATCTTATAACAGTTATTTTAAAGTGATTACAGTGTTATTGTCTGTGTTATTCTTGCTGAAACAAGAAAAAATATGGGATATTAGTATTTAAAAAACGCTTAAGCGTATAAAATACGGATGTAAGCCTTAAAAAACTTAAAGCTTTAAAGGAGCAGATATTGGAAAAAGACATGTAAGCCATCAGCGTCACACTAAAAGAAGGTCCAGCTTGTTTTTTGGGTCGCTGGATTTTCTTTTACACGTATTAGTGCGACGCTGATGGCTTCCTTTTTTTCCAATATCTGTTCCTTTAAAGCTTTAAGTTTTTTAAAGCTTACATCCGTATTTTATACGCTTAAGCGTTTTTTATTACTAATATCTTATTACTAATGTAACATCTAAATGAATATAACCAGTTTAATTTTGCAACAAAGACTTTTAAAAGAAGGGTGTATGTTGGCCAGAGCGTGTTTGATGTTGTGTAGTGAGACGTAACAATGAGAATTTCTCTGACAGAAATTTGCTTACTTGATCGTGTAGTTAATTTGTCGAATCATAACCGACTTACAGTGATAACACTTCAGTAGCTTTTGAAAGTTACTGCGGTGTTATCACTGTATGTCGGTGTTCAATGGATAAATTTAAAACTAAATCAGTAAGGCAATATCCTGCAGCTTTCATTGGTCGACACAGTGTAATGCTAAACCAAGCAAAACATGGCGAGCGCTTTCTGAAGTTGATAAGCTTTTGGCAGTCACTCGCTTAAAACGTTACACAGTTCATATGTTACAATACATTTGTTGAATTCATTTCAAATAAAAGTATGTATTTTCCTACCAGTAATAGTCCGGAAGGCTTTTCGTTCGAAAAACGCACTGTGTCGTTCATTTGCATTACCTAGCAACGCCTGCAATCACACGTAGAAGCCGGTGGCTAAACACGTTAATCCGCCTGTGTCGTTAGGCCTAACGTCAACATAACCTAGCAACAAATTCAGAACACCGTTTTGAAATTTATTACGCTCCACTACAGTCTGTACTTGATTGTTTTTTTTATTTACTCTTGCAATTTTAGAAAAAATAAAAATAAGCACTGCATTTATTAATTTATTATTACGGAATTGTTTAAAGTAAAATGTTTGGAGGTGTGCGCTAATGAAAAATTCTACAGCGGCGGCGAATATCTATTTTATTCCTGGTGGCCATAGTGCCAATCGGCGCGCCGATATTTGAATGGCAGCGCGACTTTTATAAAATTTTTAAATGCTACGCACTCGTGAAATTAATGTCTGCTTAAATAGTACTCGTGAGTTTATAGGGTCCAAAACACTCTGTTTGAAAAAAATTATCGATAATTTCCTTAGCTCTTGGGATATTACGTATGATAACACGCTTTCAAGGTGTGTGTCCAATGTAGCGTTGTTGTAGCCCAAGAGGGCGTTTCCCTTTGTAACCATCGTAGAGTAAGCCAGGCTGTTGTAAAGCCGTCTTTAGCGGATGTATAAGGCCTTGCCAAGGAAATGGACTTGATTTGTGACTAACCATCACAGCTCTCATTCACTGCTATCATTCCTCATTTAAGACCCAAAACGAAGTCTACCTAAATTCGTTCCACCATACATTTCAAACGTTCATTGGTGTAGAGTAATTTAAGACAATAATGCCGTATTTATGAGCTAACTCCCAGGGATATATTTACAATCCTTTTGGAACTGTGCACTTTTATTTATAATCTTCACAATTTGTACAGTCAGAATGTATAATCAGTCGTTAAAACGCCACTGATAAGGGTATTGAGTTGTTAAGTGACAATAACTTTGGATTATGGGATTCCCGAGTAACCCTGCATTTCAAGGCACAAGGTTAATATGAAACTGCCACAGGCAATCAAAGACCTAACCAAGACGCTGCTGACAATGTGCATGTGGTATGGGACAAAGCTAATGCAAAATGCATAGATTTCTTGTAAAATCCATGTCAAACGCTTATGACCATGTATACTGCAAAACATCCACGGCTAAGCTAATCCTAGATGGTTGAAAGGCAAGATTTACGGCAGAACCCTCAAATGCAAGTAAACCTGTATGATTAATTATTAAAGGTGCGACAAGGTACAATGAGCACTTAGACCTTTTACCAAATACAATGGAAAAGCCAACAGTGCATCCATGTAGGTAAAGATGTTAGTGATGCTGACGTAATTCATTTTTGTTTAAAAGGCAACTGCCGACGACTTGCAGACACTGATACAAACTTTACAAGTGGGAGATGATATAACACTTGTTTCTTTTGAGAATATATTTTATAGGACAGTTAGCACTGAATTAACTAAAAGCTCTGATTTTAACCTGGAGGAGCAACCTAAATGAATGCTAGAAACTCCTCAGTACGTTTTTTCTCAAAGGCAAAAAAGAAATGGGAAAGCCAAACGCTAGGGCAAAACCAAAATAGTGAACAACCTAAACTAAAGTTTACGTGGCATGGATTAAAAAATCACGAGGAAAGGGGTTATTTCCATAAATAGCGTTACATGAACCAAAAAAGTGAATAAGTTTCAGAGAGAAAGCCCTTTCAATAAAAAGACTAGGGCAAACTTTCTCTCGAGTATCCTTTATTCCTTGACGACCCACCAAATAATGCAAATAATTTAGGCACTCCAAACGAACATGTATTTATGGTCCGTGAAACAATTTTTTCGCCTTACACCCGTGAAGGATGACTTAAATTTGTATACTGACCCAGTAGCACGTAGACATCTATGTAAACAGTCTCCATTGGCTGAGGGATATACAACCAATAAACATAAATATCTACCTAGCCAGTAAAGAACATTCTACTAAGTCAACTTATGAAGTGTTAGTTACATTGATCTACCTAGTTGTTTTGGCCGATCCTCATAATGGGAAGGGACCTCTGTGTGTTTCAGGTATCTCAGTAGGCATTTGTATCATCAGATGACCTTAGACATTCAGTGGGTCTTGTTCCTGCAGGTTAAGGAAATGGAGGCTTTTCACTTCCTTCTTCTGGTTCTTGGTTTGAGAACAAGTGGTAGCCATGTTTTGTGCCATGAAGTATTTTGTGCAATGACATGCAAGTACCAAGGACCGCGTTAGCGGTCCTTATGTAAGCCTCAGCATGAACTTCCATGTTAAATGTCAAACTTTGAACTCCTATAGTCTCGCCCAGAATTGACATAGACCAACGAAATTCGGTATTTGGGGTCATGTCGTAACTATTTCACCACATTACAAATTTTAATGACAACAATCAAACCGTTCGGTGTCCACAGCATGGCCATTTCTTGTTGTTATTGTTGTTGTTGGGACTCTTTGCCCTCACCTGGAGACCGAACCACTGAACCGATTTTCAAGTTCTATAGCTTGAAACGTAGGTCTGGACAAGGCCTAAGGCCTTTCGCAGGCTATTTTAACGTAACTACAATATTCTTGACACGGAAAGCCAAATGGGCTAAAACTTTTGCTCTCACGTAGAGATCGAACCAATGAACCGACTTTCAATTTGTATAGCTTAAAATGTAGGTATTAACACCGACCAGGGCCGTTTGAACTTGATTTTGATGTGACTGCAGTATACTCATCGGCAGAGCAATTATGATTGCAGAGCACTGGGCAGAAATTATTAATGTTGCTGTTGGGACTCTTTGTCATCACCTGGAGATCGAACCACAGAACCGATTTTCAAGTTCTATAGCTTAAAACGTAGGTATGGACAAGGCCTAGGGCCTTTTGCATGCTATTTTAATGTAACTACATTATTCTTGACACGGAAAGCCAAATGGGTTATAAGTTTTGCTCTCACCTAGATCTCGAACCAATGAACCAATTTTCAATTTGTACAGCTCAAAATGTAGGTATTAACACCGATCAGGGCGTTTTGAACACGATTTTGATGTTACTGCAGAATTCGCATTGGCAGAGCAATTATTATTGTAGAGCACTGGGCAGAAATCATTAAGTGGAGTAACAAATTTTTACAGAAATTTTGCAGCAAACAAGTATTTGGTACACAAGTCTTTCTTAACAGTAAAAATCGAACCAGCCATGGACCCCAATGAAATACCCAAAGTGCCATCAGTGCCCCCCCTCCTCCCGCCCAAGAACCTCCTCGTGATGCCTCCCAGGGGTTTGGGCAACAAATTCTAAAAACATGAAATTGGGTGCCAAAGTCAATCTTAGCAGTATAAAACGAATCAGACATGGAAAAGACTCTCTTATAACAGTTATTTTAAGGTGATTACAGTGTTCTTTTCTGTGTTATTCTTGCTAAAACAAGAAAAAAAATAAGGGATATTAGTATTAAAAATGCTTAAGCGTATAGAATACGGATGTAAGCCTTAAAAAATTTAAAGCCCTAAAGGAACAGACATTAGTAAAAGACATCTAAGATCATCGTCACACTACCCTTACAAAAAATAATGCAGTATTGACCTTAAAAAAACTGCAGTTCTAAAGTGCAATTTTATGGAACACAAACTGCAGTTTAAATTACTGCAATTTATCAACGAAACTGCAGTTTTCCAAAATTAAGAACTGCAGTTTGTGTTCCATAAAATTGCACTTTATGAAACTGCAGTTCTGCTTAAAAACTGCACTTTATGAAACTGCAGTTCTGCATAAAAACTGCAGTGTCTGCATAAAAACTGCACTTAATGAAACTGCACTTTAAAAACTGCAGTAAATTAACAAAAATGCAAGTCACAGAACGACAGTTACTGTGGAACGTTTTTTTTTATTCAGCAATCTAATTCGTATTAGTCTAGGTTATTAACTTATTCATACGGCCTATTTCACTTACCTTACTGATCTTAGCTACTCATTATGGTTTACTTACAAGACTGACATGTATGAATCAACTCTATATACCTACTCACTCGTTGAAATTAATAAGTATGGTTGTAATATTTGTATTTTAATTATAACTGCTAAAATAAAGCAGTGCTGATCTTCACTTTTAACAATCAATTGACCTCTTTTGTTTTAAACTTTGCGAACTCCATTAAATTTAATTAAAACTTCATCATAATTTAGGAAGTGTTTGAAACTTTAAATTTAACAGCAATTCCAACTGCTAGTAAACTGCAGTTTTATGTAAAAACTGCAGTTTTACTGTATGTAGAAACTGCAGTTTTATGTAGGAACTGCAGTTCCAATCCACAGAAAACTGAATTTAAAAAATACTTTAAATACTTTTTATTATTAATAATTTAATAAGTGAAAAAAATTGTAATTATCATCATCAAAAAGTATTCACAAAAGTACGGTAATCTTAAAATTCAGTAGTCTGTAGTTTGGAACTAAATTTTTTGTGTAAAACTACAGTTTACTAACAGTTGAAAGTTTTAAGTTGCGTCTGGTCTAATCTAGAAGTAGCTAAATCTAAACGATTAATAAATCCTGTGATCTGAGACAGGATTATTCATAAGCTACATAGCCAGTTACCTACCTTAACATAAACAATCAGTTCATTAAATCAGTTAAAGAATTGTAATTATTAGCATTAAAAACTATTTATAAGTATCTGTAAAATTCAGTTGCCTGTGGTTTGGAATTGCAGTTTCTGTGTAAAACTGGAGTTTACTAGCGGTTAGAAAAGCTATTCGCTCATTAAAACGTCATTTAAAAGTGAAAGCGGCCCTTGTAGATTACAACGGTACAGCTGCTTTAAAAAAAATTGATGTTAAATTGTAGTTTCAAACAGCCATTTAGTGGGTTGGAAGAGGATTTAGGGTACACGCAATCTTGGTCAGCAACTGTTTTCCAAAGTCGATTAGTAGAACCTCATAAAAGTGATGGTGAGGCAGGGACTACTGCAGCATGAATGGTCAAATTGAAAAATTTGTTAAATATGCTCCTTCATATAGTTTCTTCTCTTCATAACTGAAGTTACCATCCACAATAACCTCATTTAAAACCAGTAACTGTATTAAACTGCATTTTCAGTCGATAATCGCAACTGAAAACTACAGTTTAACTTGTAAGCTGCTGTCACAATCTACAAGAATTACAGCAGTAGAACAATGTCAGTATATATTTATATTGTTGACGACGGCTAGTCTTGAATTTAGGATTCCGATTCAGAAACTGCACTTCTGGAATGAAACTGCAGTTCCAGTATACAAGAACTACATTTAAAAACCGTAGTTTTAACAAAAACTGCATGTATGTTCTATTGGAACTGCAATTCCAGTCTATAAGACGTTTTCCACACAAACTGCAGTTGTGTAGTGAATTGCAGTTACAATGTACGAGAAGTGCAGCTGATTACTGCACTCTTACACAGAATGCAGTTCTGTCACAGAACTGCAGTTCCAATCTACGAGAAATGCACTTTAAAACTGCAGTTCTGTAATGAAACTGCAGTTCCACTATACAAGAACAGTAGTTAAAAACTGCAGTTGATCACAGAAACTGCAGTTGTGTAGTGGCACGGCAGTTAGTCTTCACGAACTGGAGATGAAAATTGCACTTCGTCACAGAAAAAATTTCAAGTACTGCACTTGAAGACTGCAGTTTACATAAAAACTGCAGTTCTGTACTGGAACTGTAGTTTCCACACAAACTGCAGTTAAAATCTATGAGAACTGCAGCTGAAAACTGCACTCTATTACAGAAAGGCACTTTAAAACTGTAGTTTTCACAAAACTGCAGTTCTGTAAAGAAACTGTAGTTGGACCTACAAGAACATCAGTTAAAAACTCCAGTTGATCACAGAAACCGCAGTTGTGTAGTGGCACTGTAGTTAGTCTACAAGAACTGCAATTGAAAAGGGCACTTCGTCACTGAAACTGCAGTTCTGTCATAGAACTGCAGTTAAAATTCTTAAGTACTGCACTTAAAGACACATTGTGCACATTGTGGAGAGAAACCGTATGAATGCAGTGTATGTGGTAGTGCACATAGTGGAGAGAAACCATACAAATGCAGTGTATGTGGTAGTGTACATAGTGGAGAGAAACCATATGAATGCAGTGTATGTGGTAGTGCATATAGTGGAGAGAAACTATATGAATGCAGTGTTTGTGGCAGTGCACATAGTGGAGAGAAACCATATGAATGCAGTATGTGTGGGAATACACATATTGGAGCATCACCACAGTGAAGATCTGTATGAATGCAAGTGCAACTGGTAATATAAATAGTGCAGAAACACACTTCAAGTCCAGTGAGTGTGACAAAGTAATTAACAACTAGAATTATCCGTGATATATCGTACATTTACTTATAACTATGAATGAGGGAGACGTATCAAATGGACTTACATTACGATCCCCGAATTTAACAGCCATTCGGCTAAATGATTTACCAATTAGTGTGACGACTTTTTGGAATATACTGTGTCGTAATATTTTTTTTACTAATACAACAAAAAACACTGTTTAGTTTTTCTTATTGCTAACGTAATAAGAGGCTTTTCATCTTCCTCTTCTGGTTCTTGGTGTGAGAGCTGGTTGTATCTATTTTTGTGCTATGAAGGATTTCGTGCAACGTCATGCAAGTATTTATTGTTATGTTTTCTGCTTTTTATGGAGAGTTCCAAGTAAGAACCTAACTGTATATTTGGTTTTAGATTGCATGATATCATGGAATAAACTTTACTATGACAAAAAATATACTAGAGTTTCTGAGTGACTGCCAGTCATAAGTAGGCTTAGAATTTTTCCAGTATGCTAATACTACATATGCATAGTGGACCGACTGTTAGCTTCTGTTAAGTGGCATAAGAAATAACATCAAGTGACATTAAAACTACTTTACGGACAAACCTCAATCTTACTAACCGAAGTACTATGTTCCCCTGATGCGATAGGTAGTCTAATGTCAATACCACAACTAGATTGAAAAGGTGGTACGGTAGTGCATGGTGAGGGTAATATAAGAGTTTAGACAAAAACAAATGTCTTATGATTGAAGGAGATTTGCAATCAAATCATACTTACAAACTAAATGATGCTGTGGATATTTCTGCACCCCGTGCCACAACTAACGACACTCAACTGTTAGAAGCAACAGTACACCTTGCACAAGTTAACGCTTATCATTGTAGTTATACATGTGAAATAAACCATCGGAACTTGTGGCATCAAATGTTGGGCCACCCCAGTCAAGAAGTAATGCAATTACTTAAGCAAAAAGAATTGCTAAAAATGTTTCTACGGAAAGTGGTAGTATCAGTATTTGTGATGTCTGTGTGCGCATTAAATTGAGGCGCTTACCCTATGCTTCACACCGTGACATAACTGCAGATTCCATTTTGCAACTTGTATATGCGGATTTTTTTGGTCCGTATAAGAAAAAAAGTTAACCCGATGTTCAGTTTTGGTTTTTTCTGATGGATGACTTCACCAGGCGAACATTTGTTTACTTTTTGGGGCACAAGAGTGAGGCGTCAGACATGATCTTTTTGTGCACCAAAAATTAGTGGAAACTGGAATTATGTTTAAGGCACTACATACTGAAAGTGATAAGGCTTTCCAAGGCAAAAGCTTTAGAGTATTTATGCAAACCAACTGTATAAAACTATGCTCAGCTGCCCTTCCAGTCCACAACAAAATATCGGTGTTGAACGAACGATTAGGACAATAGTGACACGTGCGTGATCATAACCTTTAGAAGCAGAAGTACACACTAACTACTGGCGATTTACAATCTATACAGTTACTTATTTGCATAATTTACTTCCAACCAAAGCATTGCATAACTAAACTACAGCAATGTTACGTTAGAATGGTTCTGTAATACCACCAGTTGGAGACATTTACGTCAATTCGGTTCTTTGGCATATTATCACAGTGATTAAACATCGAGTGATAAATATGTTGCCAAAGCAAATCGTGGGGAATCTTTAGGACATGGGCGAACAACCATGGGCTATTTACTGATAGACATTGACAGATGAAAACTGTTATACTCTAGAAATGTGAAATTTGATGAAAGTGTTAATGATTCCTACTTTCTTTTTCCATCTCGACCCTATGCGATTGACCATGATGACGAGTCTGTGATCAAAAAGCCACACCAGGGAGCACATCTTCTTCACCGTTAAATTTCACCACCTGACCCGAACGAAGACACGGCTGACGAAAGACAAGAACATTTACCAGTCTCTGGGCCACACAGACCACGTGGGGGACCACCTGGAACTGTCAAGGAGATTATGAGACAACACCAAGAGAGAGAGAGATGCTCAAAATGATGTTTTAACCATCCAAAGTGCAATCTTATTAGCTTTATGGCCTGTTCTCCTTATGAGAGAGTTAGGTGGAAAAATCCAGAAAGTGAAATAGTGTCACAAGAAGAACGAAGTAATTGTTCATGTTCAAGCTCCGAATACGAAATATTTCCGGTATTAGTTCTAAGTAGTATTAACTCTTTGTCAGTCCTACTAACACCCAACAATTACGATGAGGCGATAAATTCTGTTAAATCACCCCAATGGTCTAAGGCTATGAAAAACGAAATAGATTTGTTGAATTCCAGGAGTCTAAACTTAGGTGGAACGGCCCCCTAAGGAAAAATTGTTAGGCATAAGTGAGTTTACACCAGTATGACCAATCCAGATTAAGCCTAGGCTAGTTGCAACTTCTTCAGGTAAAACTAATGACGAAGTTATAATAATATACAGTTCAGTAATAATGAACTCAAGTGTCCACATTCTGTTTCTTATTACAGCTGCTAACCAATATGTTGTACGCTTTTTCGACACGGTTACGGCCCATTTATTCATAGACCTTCTGGAAATGTTTACCTTTGTCAACCACCAAGGTTTGGTTAAAAAGGTGGGAGTGGACAGCAACTTGTTTATTTACTGAACAAAAGCCTGTATGACCTAGTAGAGTCAGGGCGCAACTGACATTATACCATCAATGATGTACTGCATAAATCTGGCCTTACTCATTCTGCCCACGACCCTTGTGTTTTGTTGTTTTCACCGCACATATATTCTTAGGTTTAGGTGTGTGGGTGGATGACAAGATCATAGTGGGATATGATGAAGTCATAGACAGTTAACTTAATGGGTTAATAGAAGTAATGGAAGTAAAATCGCAGAACAAGTAGTCCTGGGTCTTGAGGTCAACTGTTCTAACAAAGTTTATGTCTTTAAAAAGTTGGAGTCTCATGGAATGCAGGATTGTAAATCTGTTAAGTAATTAATTGCTGAGACCAAAAACATTCACAAGTGTAAAGGTCCAGTGAACCAGACTGTGTTTCAAGAGTTAATAGGTACATTATTATTTTTGTCTAATAATGGAGACCCAACATAGAGTTTATCACTGTGCTATTGTCTCAATTCAGTCAGAACCTAAACTTCCCTAACTCGTTGCTCAAAGCGTGTGTTAAGACACCTCAAGAGAACATCAGTTTTTAAGTAACACTTTCCTGGAAGCAAATTGGGCATGCTAACAGTGGTGCGATTTGGGACAGTTTTGTTGATAGCAAATCCATTTCCGGTGACTGTATTAGGAAAGGTAGGGTTCCCCTATTTTGGAGAACTAAAACGCAACCTGTGTGGCACTTTCGTCTTGTGAAAATGAAGTTGTTGCTGCTTTAGAAGCCTTAAAAAAATATGTTACCCATACAGGGTGTTTTGCATGAATTGCAACCTTCTTGCGACAGTAAATGTACTACTAATTTGGTAAATCGTGGTGGAGTTACCCACTCGAAGTATTTTGCTGGACGAATTAGCTTCTGACAAGATGAAGTAGAGCGTAACAACATAATTCGTCAGTATGTCTGTGCTGAATGTCTGGTCTCGGATATTCACGATTTCCCAAAACGAGTAGTTGAGGAAGAGCTCTTGTTGTGTTAAAGGCTAAGGTTTCTGAAATCGTTTGATGGCGATGTGTGTCAGTCATCAACCTCAGGCTTTTTACTTGGATACCCACTGCCTAAAAAACCCTATCTTGCTAACCCTAAGCCGAGGAATTTTTTTGTGCATATGTGTTACAAAAGCACAAATTTTGTGTAGCTGACACGTGGTAGACCTTTTAACTTGATTTATAGTGGAAATGAAAAGTTTTCCAATCTCACTATTTATTTTGTTATATACATCCACGAAAAATTCCTGCAAATTCCTTTTTTACTGCAATTATTCAAAATTTTACTAGGTATAATTTACCAGCTTTTTCAAGTGGTGTTATAGGTAACGAAATCAGATGATTCTGTGTACACATAGTTCTGCTCATAGAAATATAAAAATATTGAGAAATGCATTTAATTAATTCTTGCTTAGAGGGAGGAAGTCCCATATTTCCTTCTTCATTATGATTAGTGTGTCGCCTTTTGGAGTATACTGTGTTGTAATATTTTTCCACTAACACAAGTGAAACACTGTTTAGTATTTCGTATTACTAATGCAACAACTAAATTTAACATGTTTAAGTTTGTAGCCCAAGAGGGAATTTCCCTTTATAACCACCACAGAGTAAACCCGTTTCTTGTAAAGCCGTCCTTAGCAAATGTATTACGCCCCGCCCAAATAAATGGACTTGATTTGTTACTAACCATTACAGCTCTCATTCCCTGCCATCATTTTCCGTGACAATCATCATTATTATTATTTGTTGTTTGAGCAGTTGTTTTATATAAGAATGATATTGCTGCTCTATTGTTCATTGTTGATAACATGCTTAATGTTCGGTTATTTTTTGTGCATTGTGTTTGAAAAGGAGTAAATAGCTTCCAGCTTCATATCTTTATCTGCTGTGCATTCAAAAAGTAACTAAAAAGAAATTAGGGTAAGCTATTTATAGCTATGCATTGACATTTATAGTCTTCAACAAATATTTGTGTGGTTCAAGATCAGTCATCCAGTTATTTCCACATACAGTAGAAGAGCGATGGTTACGATGTTGAACTACTGGACTATTAAAACCCGGGTGGAACACATAGGATAAACTCGACCCTAAGATTTAACCTGATGATTACTTGCTATAATAAGCAAGTACAACAATTGAAGATTGTGCTGAACTTGGTCCTCAAGTGCAAAAGCTTTTTACTTTGTGCCTCTACACTCAAGTTTACACGAATTTTTCCTATATTCGTAAAATATGCGCAATTCAATTTCCACGATGATGACTTCCTTAACATGCTATACTACAAAGGTATCCAACTATTTGATGGACGTGTCAAGCAACCTTATATAGCTAATGGCCACTACACTGTGTCGACTCAGCTGACTCAAGAGAGCCCAAACTGCAACACACCCGCAGCTGTGTGAGCAACTGGAATACCAGAAATGCATTTGCATTAACCTTTTTAATAAAATGCCTTACCAATGCACATCAATCAATTATTTTGATAGTACAGTCAGGGAAAGCCTCAATACCAGATTCAATGTGTTACGATCTGAAATACAGTCAGGTATAGTTAGACATGCTAGTCAACCTGAGTGTGTTTAGGTGAGAATCCAGCAATGGGTGCCTATTTCACTCTCTTAGAAGGGATCAGTCATTTACATCATAGTGCAGGCAAACGTACCACACCGTCATTCATTATGCACTCAGAGATATATGCCAAAGACGGTGGGAAGCAGTGATTGAGTACATTCAACCTAACATTATAATAGAGTGGAAGAATGTACGACGGATGCATACTGCCGAATCAATGAGCGTGATGACACTGCCTTACCAGGCCACATGACTTGCTACAACTACCAGACCCTCAACAGCAACTTTCCCAAAATAAAAGGTACCCAATCTGACAGCTAGGGCACTACTGGTGTTCAACATCGGTCCTCTATTTTACCCTGCCCAGCCCAAGAGAAATATCAACTGCAATGTACCTGGTGCCATCGCTACAATCATGATAAGGAGTCCTGCCGTTCCAAACAACAATATATGGAGCAGAAAAATTCCCAATCTGCCATAATTCCAAAACTACCGCTCTAAGAATGTGTTAAATCATTCCAGTAGCATGGTCCACCGAAAATTCATCAAATGTCTACTATTTATTAAGATGATTCTATTTATGAAGTACTTATAAACTTTATTAAACCAAGAAAATGACGAGGTGGTTTGACCAAATAGAATGATAATCCACCAAACAAGGTTGTGACATTGACTACTGGTGTATCCCAGCAAGCTTACCTGTCTGCACGAGATTGTTTTGCCATAGACTTAGGTGCAACCAGCCGTATTTGCTGCAGGTAAGATTGGTTCCAGAACAAAACCGTGATTTGTTTAAAATATGCCTTGTGTCGAAAGATACCAGTATCACTGCCACCAGAAATGGTAATATGAAGATAAATACCTCTCTTGCAATTTTACTTCTTGAAAATGTCCTAATATTGCTGTAAATATTATATAATTGAAAATGGATAATTTAATTTTATTTTATTAAGTTATCAATTTACAATGATCCTCACCTGTATGCCAGCTGACCTTTGATTGGGCGGTAGACACATCAGGTAGATATTCTCGGAAAGTCTTGACGTGATTGGTTCGGTAATAATATTTGGCATTTTCACTTGCTAAACTCTGGTCCAGTTGACTGATATAATGCAATAACGCACACCTGTAGTTTTTTGTGGCATACACTTGGAGAAATACACTGCTTAACTTTTAACAAAGCAGCAAATGTGACTAAAGAATTTGAATATATCATGGATTTCTTTGCAACATTTATTCATACAAATAAATCTTCATGATTTTTGAAACGTTAATATTTTCCAGTATCAGAAGTAGGAACAAGAGAGTATTACAGTAATAATAGAATGCTTCTTCCGATAAAAAAAATATGGTGTCAAACGTCAGTGAAGTGAACCTGCAGAACAAGCCATCTAATAAGTGTTCAGTAATAGGAACATTTATATGAAACTAAGAATGCCCAATAAACGGTCCCATTTGTAATGCTACTGAATAAATTTGATTGGGAATCCCACCCATTATAAAGAAACACTGGTTTCTACATATACCACTAAAGTGTTCAGAACAAAATGAAAATTTTTAATATACATTAAAGTTAAGTAAATGAATGCAATAAAATTAGTATTATGTTACTTTTTGGAAAATCAAGTTTTATGCTTTCTTTTCCAGTATTTGTGGGATATTTTATCAAAAGTACATTGTATGAGTTCAAGTAGAGACAAAGTGCAATACCCCAAAGTTATTCCTATTATCCCACCTATATCACACAAGAATTTATCAACTGGATACAGTAATACATTTTTGAAACGTTCTATTTCACCACTAACTGCCCCAATTGCTACGTTCAAAAACGAAGTCTGAAATGTATTCTTATCTTGGCTATATTGGCTAAGTCTTGTTTCATATACTTTTCTTAAACAAGGTGGAGAACATGAGCAATCCAAAACAGCATCTGTAGTCATTTGAATCTTTAGGTATTGAACAGCAAGGCTTCTGGTAGTTTCTGAGGAGTCACACAGGGGTAAATTGGAATTCGAGGAAAGGTATGGTAATCTGAAAAGAAATTTAAAAATAAAGTTTTAAAACATAAATATGAAACTGTATCTTTTAGCAGACATACGATTTCAATGTAAAGATAACGATGTCCATGATTGTGGTTCAAACACACAAGTCTAGTTCTCTCAATCTCTTTTGATTAACACCTTTTATAATCATTCATGCCCCTACAGCAGTCCATAGGACTGTCCAATTCCTTGGATCATTTCCACATAACCTTCCATAGAATATAGCAGGCAGCCACATATCCTAGGTGATGATTCCTTTGTAAAATCATGGGTTAAAAAATCAGGTAAAAAGTGGTTTATAAAGTAGTTAAAATTGTTAATACGTTAAAGTTACATCTAAAATATCATTTGAGTAAAGGCAGTCACAGTGGTAAAAACATTAAAATTGTTTAAAATATTAATGTTAAATATAATCAATGAAGTGTAACAACGTAGGAAGCCAAGTATTTTCGTTTGACTAAGTTAAAAAAGTGTTTGAAAGGTGTGAGAACACATATTTTTTCTAAAAAATAAAAAACCTAAAAAACAGACTTGCGTTACTTGTATTTTGTAAAAAGCTTTAATGGTTAAACGTGTTAGTTTTGTAATAACAATCTAATACCTGGGCTATGTAGGGAGAAAAGTGTTATCAATTTAGTATTTTAAGGCCTAGCCATGGTAAAGTCATTAGTGAATTTTTAAGCAGTCAACTCTACGTTGAGCGAGGCGTCCTATGAAGGCATCATTGTTGATTCCGGAAGGTGGTTTAATAGTCATAAAAGATTTAATGATTTATTAATTAGTGGTAGCACCGCTAATTAAATCTTACCTTGTTTCTTGTGCTAAAATCAAGCGATGGTTTTTGATACGCGTTAATGTAAAGAGTAAGCCAGTAGCTATTAAAAGGCTTTAAATTTATTAAAACTAGTTTAAAATCTAGTGAATTGAATTCGTATTCTTCTTACAGTTTATGAACAACGAAGACGGATCTGAGATAAAATTTAAAGATTCAGCAATGAAAACTGGTCAAGAATGCATTGAAAGCTTCGACACTACATTAATACTTGAATCTACAATTCGGAATCAACAAGTTTCGTGGACTGCGATGAAAACAACACAATGACTTTACGAAACGACATGAAAACGTTATGAAAACATCACAATGTCGGGTAGCCGCGAGCACTGGGGCGTCAGCTTCGATAGGCGTCTTAGTCCCAGCTGTACATCTCTGGCTTAGTACAGACCCGGGTTCAATCTTGGGACGGGAAGTGTATATGTACGGGTTTTTCTCCGGTTGTTTCCCGCCCGTTGTATGAGGGTTTCCGCCGGGTACTCCGGTTTCCTCCCACCTGCGGCAAAAAACAACTGTTTACGATGGTGGTTCCTTCTGCTTAACATCTGCTGCTCGGGCCTTCAAAAGCTGTATAGCTTACTGGCCGACAACGTCTATTCTATTCTATTCTACTACATTGTCGCATAAAAAATAGATGAGTTTGACTCAGATGTTGAAACATGGGCAGTGTATTTTAAAAGAGTTGAACTGAATTTTACCAGTTACTATGTTCTGGGTGACAACAAGTTGCAATATTATTAACTGGAATGGATTCAAAAACGTAGAGTTTATTGCACAATTTCTGTGCACCAGACTCACCTCCTACTAAAACATTGGAACATTTCAACACCTTATTAAACAGTAAATTGTGTCCAAACCTAATTATTTATGGGAAAGGTTTCAAAAACTTGAACAATATTCTGGTCAGTCTATTGCTAGCTATATAATGAAAATTTAACTTTTAATGTTACAATGTAAATATGGAGCTGCAGACGGTACAAGATTGGAACCACGCTGCGAGATAAGTTCATCGCTGCGATCCATAACCTGAACACGATGTTAGTAGCTAAAGTAGCTGTTAGTATTACACCCAGATAAAGTAACTTTCGATCAGTGTGCTCATTTGCAATAGCTTAAGAATTAGCTGAAAAGAATTTGTCAAGTGTGCTGGCCTCAGCTACCCATCAAGTTAACAATAAATGTCAAAATTTTAGTAAAAATCTAAATAAAAATACGTGCTTCTGTTGTGGTTACAAAAATTACTTGACAGCAGTGTGCATATATAGGAAACACGAATGTGGTGTTTGATGCATGTGTTAACTTGTGTTCCCAAATTAATGCGGAATCTAGTCTGTTTTACTTTAAATAACAATTGAACTTGGTCCAAGGCGGGGGTGCTCCCAGAGAGAAAACGTTCTGGTAAAATTCTCGTGTTTAGGCAGTGTTGCACGAAGGAGTTAGTTCAACTTTTAGTTTCAAATTCGATTTATGAGAAGCCAGGTGTTTTTCAGTTTTGTGGCAGTGGCCAACATACATGGTTGTGTACGTGTCATCCCTGCAGGAATTCGGCATAATATGTTTTGGGTGTTCATAATGTTTGGACTTGGATATCAACTTAATATTGTTAGCTGCAAGTTTTTTTCGAGGTTTTCTGTAACCCCATGTAGATATAGCATAGTTAAAAAAAGTAGCTGGGGAGGAGGGGCAGATTTTTTGGTTTTTAAGGCTCTAGAAATAAGATGGTCAACATACCCGAGAGGGTATCCATTCTCGATGTTTGCTGCAATACATACCGAAATTCATTCTGAAGAAGATCTTGAATAGTAGTATGCAATACGATGTGTTAAATCTCATTTATTACAACATTACTTTTGTAATGCGCATCAACATAGGAGTCATAGTGAAAAGTGAAAGTAGATTGCATACTCTTCCTAAAGTGGGTAAATGCAACAAGGTTTTAAACTATTTATAATAACAATAACATCTAAAATGGGGTCGCCCGATTTTTTAGTTTTCCATGGTGTATGTGAGATATTTAACCAAACTGTCATCTAAGTACTGCTTATAGAAGTTTCTCTGTGGAAGCAAGGGGGTGGGGGATGATTGTTAAGCAATTTCGACAGTTCCGAGATGATTTGCTCCTGGTCATGGAACGGGAACATCTCAACTGTGCCAAAAGGGCTAAAATTCATACCCTAGTGGGACTTTGTATTCCGCCAGGACTTGAACAATGTTGAAACCGATGCGAGTCGTGTGCTGCCCAGCAGACTGGTCCTTAAAGACTGGTTTAAAGATTTTAGCTAGTTCGAGATTTGGTGCAGCTTTCCCACTCATTATGCTCCGCAGAGGAAAACCCGTTTGTGGGTTTTGAGCTGAGGAAAAATACAAAGTGGTCAATGTTCCATTTTCTGGAAATTTTCAAACAAAATGGGTTGAATCTGTTTAGCGGTAATAAGTTCACTAAAGAATTTGTTGACAAGAGTTGTTTATTTGCTCAATGGGTTAATTTTAATGGTACAGTAGTTAGGGTTGGGAGAGAGCTCCTAGAGTATGAGGGTTTTCAGTTTGGATGCATCCATTACAACTGTAGCGTTACACTTGTCAGCATGACAACTCACAACGGAGGCTTTGGACTTGATTGCCCACAAAGAGGTTATTTCTTTAATGGATGAATTGGGGATGAAGTGTTTATTGTGGTTCCGAAGTGTCGAAATGGCTGCCCCACGAACTTCATATCAGTTCGGAACAAATCTAAGCCCTGCTTACAGCTTAGCAAAGAAACATGGTGGATCCTAAGTGTGGCAGCGTCAAAAGTATAGCTCGACAGGTATGAAGCTAAAGGTTCTTTGGGAAAGATTGAAAATTTGAAGTCTGGCTGTGCGGGGGAGATGGACACATGGGGTGGTGTTTGGAAGCGTTGCCTTCATCGATTTCCGCAGCACCACTTCCCAGGGTGTGTACTGCTGTACATGCGCTTGGTAAAGGCGAAGGAGTTAAGAATCAAGAATCGAATGGAGTTTTAACTGCAATTTTTTTTTTAAACTGTAAAGTGAGTGCCAAGAGAACACGTACAGCAGCAAGGCATCTGATAAAACTCCTTTCCGGATATTCAAGTGAAATAAGTTTAAATTTACATGCGTGGGATTCATGGTTAAATTGAGGTCTTCATAATGGTGCAGGATAAAGGAACGGACATTAACTAATCCTGCCCCTTCGATATTTTCTGGGTGTGGGAGAAATGGAACACATGTTCTTTGGAGAGTGACGGCTGGATCTCACCACGAAATGTGCAATCTTTAAGATTTTGATTTTCCCACCTAAATTGACGATAACATAGTATTCTTTCAAAATATGCTGAAAATCAAGGAAGTCCCGTGTAAAAAGTAATGGGCAATGCCACATAAAAATAGGATGCATTGAAACAAACATTTAAAACACTCAAAAAGGGTCTTGGAATGATAAGATGCTGAATTCACGTTTCACAGATTTTAGAAGAAAAAAGCCAAGAGTGCTGCATAAAATTTCAACCGACGTTTCGAAAAAAATATATTTTCGTCATTGGGATCCAATAATAAAGATTACATGGCAAAGCCACAAGTTATCAACAGTTAAATGGTATACATTTAAGAGAAAAATTCGAAGTCCAAGTAAATTGTCTAGTTTTCGATTTTTAACGTTAGGAAAATATTCTTTAAGAAATTTATTATCATGAATTAAGTGGTTGTTTACCGGTGGTTGATGCGTGTGTGTAACTAGTGTTTCCAAATTAATGCGGACTCTAGTCTGCTTTCTTTAAATAAAACTTGGACTTGGTCCAAGGCGGGAGTGTGCCTAGTAGCAAAATGATATTGTGAAATTCCCGTGTTTAGGCATTGTTGCATGAGGGAGTTAGATTTTACTTTTAGTTTAAAAATCGATTTACGAAAGGTCCAGGCGTAACTTCAGTTTTTGTTGGCTATGGCCAACAAACGTGGCTGTGCATGGATAATCCCTGCAAGGAATTCGATATATTGTGTTTCGGGTGTTCATAATGTCGTCTCCTTCGTTATTGTTTGATGGTGCAATGCGATTTGCTTAATGTTGGATGACTATTGAATACCAACCTAATATTGATGCCCTCAAGTTTTTTTTGAGATTTTCAGTGACCGCTTGTAGAATCTACAATGTAGATATGGCAAAGTTTTAAAAGAGTTGCTATGGGGAGGAACAGATTTTTTTGGTTTTTAAGGCTCTACAAATCTTGGTCAACATACCCGAGTGGGTATCTATTCTTGACATTCTTCTGGAAGACATACAGGAATTCATTACGAAGAAGGTCTTGGTTAAAGGTATGTGACACGATGCCTTTAATCTCATTTATTACAACACTACGCTTGTAACACGCATCAACAGAAGAGTTGGAGTTTAAACTGTGAGTAGACTGCATACTCTTTCTAATGTGAGTAAATTCAAGAAGGTTTTCTCTATTTGTGGTAAACAAGGGTGTATGTGAGCGATTTAACCAAACTGTTAAGTAAAAGCAGTGCTTCCTAAAGCTGCGATAGCAAGTGTGCTGAACTGTCATCTATGTATCGCTTATAGTATTTAATTTGTGTTTAGCTCCTGCACCAATAGCGCCACCTGCTGACCAACAGGGAAACTAGGCAGTTCCACTACAAATGGTGCAAATGTAGATAAGGGAGGTGCGCACATTAAATCTTGGTACCAATTTGCAACCACTCGAGGGTTCAAAACCTTTAATGCCGGTGGTCATTTTTGCAGTCACTACGACAGGCATATGGGACATTAGTAGTGTTTATGCCTTGACTGACGAGAATTATTTACAAGCTTTAGGGCAGAATATTGTTGTGAATGCCTTACCTTTAACTTTAATTCCGGCTAATAGTGATGTTATTTCCACAACTGGTTGGGTATCTTTACAAATTACTTTGCCAGGTAAACTTTTGCAACATTCCTTCAATATTTGCAAGAATCTCCCCCAGAGATTTATTCTTGGGACGGACATGCTGAATCGTGCGAAGGTTGAGTTGTCTTTCGTTGAAAAGGCTTGGTTGTATGTGGATTTGCCTCAATTCAGGTATACATTTTTGGAAAGTTTAGCTAGAATGCATGTTTGTAATTTGGTTGACACTCGTTTGTGCTGGCAGCCAATAATTGACAGAGCGAATGTGTCTGTGGATAGCAAATTTCGTTTATCCAAAATTTTTCAAAATATTCGTCTGTTTTTCGTGAGAAATTAGGGTGTCTTCATATTGCGGAAATACATATTGAGCTGACTCATAATAGGCCAGTGTATACCAGACCATTCCCTGCCAACCCTTCTAAATTGTGTGAGTTACATTTAACCATCGATAAGTTGTTAACCATTTGGCAACACTGATTCGAGAACGTCCAGCAAACTAGAATCAACGTAACACGTCTATCGATCAGCTTTTCCCTCGGAAATTCCAACCTCCATCCCTTAATCATCATGCCACTGCTTCCCCTTGTTGTTTTCTGAGTTTTTTTTGGCACAAAACCCACATTTTGGGCAGCAAGGTGGGTGCTTGTTCCTCTTGCCCCAAATCACCGATGACAAACACCATGTTAGCATTACTGGCATGCGGCTTTATCGAATGCTACACAATGGATGATCACTTGCAGTGTCTGGCGATCTTCGGCCGATTGCCCTTCACGACCGGCTTCTGTTTCCGCGTGGTCTATTGCTTCATGCAACCACATCCTGACATCCTGCACCCGGATGCCGGTTCTCTGGGTGTTGCATAATTTTACACAAGGTTGCGTCTTCTGGCAACTACTTCAGAATCTTGTATACATTTGAGCAGAAGTGATGTGCAGTGGTCAAGCATAGCCATATATAACTTCCTACCAGCCGCATGCGAATCATTTCTTCGAACAGAAGCGGGCAGACAGGATGACGGCTGCAGCGGCACTGATGGATGGCTTTCCCAGCTACCCCGTAGTAGAGAAGTCTAGGGCCAGCAAGACTTGGTGACAACTTCATCGGGTTTCGAGTGAACAGCTGAGCGAGTACCAAGGCAAGAATGTTTTCTCCGGACCTCAAATGGGCTACATCGGCAGAAGAGCAAGGAGTTGGATTTTTTCATGGAATTATTTGGAGAGACGGCAGAGTTAATCGTAAAGAGGACCAAACAATTAATGGAAGAGAGGGCCAGCAATGCAAAATGCAGAAAACGGAACGTCAAGTCAGCCAACAAACCAAGACTGACAGACAATGCCGGGACTTCAACTCATGGGGGTACCATCGGCCGTGGAGGATAATGTCGCCATGGCCAACACAACAATTGAGTCATTGGTTCTGCATGTCATTGCTTACTGCCAATTTTTGCCACTAACTGGAGGCCCCAGCGAGCTGCAGCCGGGAAGACCAAAACCAGACGTTCCCATGGAAGAAGCCACCGGGTCGAGCCAATCACAGTCGCCGATTGCAGAATCAGGTGTCGCCGTGAAAGAAGCAGCCGTATCAAGCCAAACACAGCCTCCGATACCAGAATCAGACGTCAACATAGAGGAGGATGAATCAGAGTACCCATATTACTGTGAGGAAAATGAGGACTACTACGAAGGCAGCAGCAAAGAATCAGTCAACGATTAAGAAGAGGAGGACGAGTTGGACGATGAACTGTGAGGCGAAAGAAACACGGTGAGGAGGAAGATGCACAGCTAGACAGTCCACCACGACTGCCAAGGCCAGACAGTCCACCATGACCGCTAAGGCCAGATAGCCAACCACGACAGTCAAACTTAATAGAAACCTTGCCCACTACTGCCATGCCAATGCCAGGTTGTCCAACACTGCAATTATCAGAAATGATGTCTTCATATATGAGCTCGGTTGGTCATTCCTATGGCGCCATCCCACACCAGCAGATAAGGTCTCGTCGACAAAAGAACTACGGTCCAGACGAAATCACAAGCCAAAATCCAAAGTCGCTGCCAGCCATGAGACAAACAAAAAGAGGAGTCGTTCCCATCACCCAGTGTCTTTCAGGCACATTCATAAATCATAACTAACGAATCCGAGGAGATAATCTGCATCGTTTCTTCGGAGGAGGAGGAGGACTACGGAAGAGCTATCACAACGACAGCCAACGTAGTAGAGCCACCACCCCTACATTCCCCGCCACCGTCACTGAAACCGAGAAAACTAGAAGCCATGAAACGACATTGGCGAGTAGTACTGTACGACAAGATCTACAGAAGTAAAATGTTCCCAATAATACCTGACCGATGTTCCCCAAACCACCTCCGTGCCAAAAAAGAAAACTATTATTGCCTCCTTGAAGTGGCTACCTCCAGAAGATGTGACATGCCAGGATAGCCCAACATGTCAATCCCCGTTTCAGCCAACAACAGTCTCAGCCAAGTGCTCCACCAGCAGAACCCCCAGAAGATCCAGCACAGGACAGTTGGTGCCAGAGATGTGTTCAAGGGTGGATAAGACACTCAGGAACCAGTCAGAGTTCTCATCGTCAACGTTGGTGATCCAGCCCTCCCAAATCCAAAGGGAAGAAGCAGGGTCTACTTCCAACTCTAACCGAGAGCAAGCTGCCAAGGTGACACCATCAACGGTCGTCTCGTCGCAAGTCCCTCAGCCTGGGGAACAATCCGAGGCCACTTCAAGTCCCAGCTCCTGCCAAGACTCAGCAGTGACAACCACCACGCAAGCCTGCCAAACGTCGCCGAAACGGAAAAATAACACATCCTACTCCTGTGTGGGAACTATTGACAAAAGACGAGTTTCTGGCTTTCATCGGAATACTGGTAATCATGGGCTACAACGACTTGCTGGAGAAGGCGCAGTATTGGGCTACGTTCGCTGACCTAGGAAACCACTCCATCAGGTCGACCATGACCAGAACAAGGTTCAATCAAATTTGGAAGTACTTTCGGCTGTCCGAAGAACCATCCTTCACTGGTACCGATACCCAGACTGCATCACCCACAACCAGGTAAGCCATGGAAGAGCAGAAGGCCAAGGAGAACATGGGCCTCTGTTGGGTCACTACACTTGCCAACCTTCCAACATTGACGGAACTCATCGAAATACGACCATCAGACACCCACTTTAGTCTAGCACCAGCAATGCTCGAAACGCCCTTCAACAAATTCCAACCAGTCTTTGCTGCGGGTACAACGGCTCAGCTCTAGTTCAGAATGGCGTACCACTCGTCACAAAAACGAATCCACTAGTCCCACTGCTCCGACCAGCTCCAAGAGACTGCTGCTACTACCTCTCCGCAGTTAAAGGTCCTCTAGGTCCTGCAGTGCTTCAGTGATGTGCCGCAGGACAAACCCACAGCTCACCACCAAAGCGTTGCTACCAGTCCAAACGGCTTAAACATCTTAAAAATGTCAAGCCTGAAAGCGAGGCCACGGTGCTCGTCGCTAAATCTCTGCTGCCAGTCCAACGGCTCAAATCCAGTTCGGAATGGTGTACCACTCACCACTAAAGCATCGCCACTAGTCCGACTACTCTGACCCACTCGGGGAAATCACACTCTCTAGGGGAACGAGTGCTCACAACCAAGTATTTGTTACTCGGTCCAGAGGTTCAACTCATTTTAGAAAAGCATACCGATATTTACTAAGCAAAGCCACTAGTCCAAACAGCTCCAATCTCGTTTAGAACATCGAGCCCAATGTCTAGGACTGCACAGCTCATTACCAGTATCACTATTCAGTCCTGTTTGACTTAAGAGTGGAGGTCCACTGGCTAGACCCACCACCAAAGCCACTAGTCCAAACAGCTCGACCAGTAAAGAACATCGTACCCAAAGGACGAGAGTGATCACCATTAGGGCATCCAATCCCAGGATCTCGAATCACGTATCCCAGGATCCCAACCTTTATTAGTTCTGAAACACCAGGGATTGTAGCTACCTAAATCCTGGGATTTCCGGGATTGAAAATTGGCTAAATCCATGTAAAAAAGTTATAAATTAATTCTTTTTTGTGTGTGAATTTAATGTTTCTCTTCCTCTTGTCTATAGTCTCGAGTCCAACTATTAATGACAACATCTAAATTCTAGGTTGAGCTTGGAATTGATAAGTTCTTCAGTGGCCTTGCAACACCATCAAAGATAATGAATAAAAATTCATATGTTGAATTCGTCTTTAGCTGACTTAGGTGTCAGAATGAGAAGTAAAGCTAAGATGCAATTACAAACGCAGACACAAAAAAAAATAAAAGTGAATTTGTTTGTTTGTCTTTTTACTGAAGCTTCATTTCTCACAAATAACTGCAACAACGGTCCTAATGTATGCCTCAGCATGAACTTCCATGTTAAACATCAAACTTAGAAATCCTATACTTGCCCCCTGAATTGACATACACCAACACAATTCTGTAGAGCGAGTAGTGTCAGAAATATTTCACTACATCAAAATTTTTAATGACAAGAATCGAACCGTTTGGCTTCTGCAGCAGGCTATTTCTGTTGTTGTTGTTATTCTAGCTGTTGGGACTCTTTGTACTAACCTGGAAATCGAACCAATGAACCAATTTTTTCAAGTTTTATAGCTTAAACATAGGTGTGAAAGGCCTAGAGCCTTTTGAAGGCTATTTTTATGTGGCAATATTCTTGTTGTTGTTCTTCTTCTTCTTGGGGTAATTTTGCTCTTACGTAGAAACCAAACCTGTGAAACGATTTAAACTTTTATAACTGAAAATGGAGGAATGAACAAGACTCAGGGGCCTTTTGAACACTGTTTGAGTGTGACTACAGTATTCCTGTTGTTTTTGCTATTCTTGCTGGAAACATTTTGCGCCATAGAGTTAGTACCGATTTCAAAATATTTTTATAACTTAAAATGTAGGTATTAGCACGAGCAAGGGGTCTTTTTAACGCTATTTTAATGTGACAAGATTCTTGTTGTTCTTGTTGGGAGTTTTCTCTCGATCAAACCAGTCAACCGATTTTTCAATTTCTTTAACTTAAAACGGAAGTATTAGAAAGGCACAGATTCTTATGACAGTTATTTTAAGGTGATTACAATATTCTTGTTGTTGTTGATTTTCTTGTTGGAAAAAGAAAAAAATAGCCTCGCATATATTAGTAGTAGCATTAAACGGATGAAACGCTTAATAAAACTTAATGGTCTAAAAGAACAGGAACAAGAACAAAACGTCCATTTTATACTTAATGGATGTTAATGAACTATTAATCGGTTCGTTAACGTCCACTTGAACAATTTTAACAGATGGCACTGGTTTAATTCGGGTACAGTTTAGTAGTATAGTCCAATAATCGTAGTCTTATGAAACAAGTTATAAATTCAACATCATATAGTATACACACCAGTTTAACTGCCGCAGCAACAAGTTCGTCGCCATGAAATTGGGCAGCAGTAGGCATGTGTTCTTTTGTGGAAGCACAAAAATTTGCTGTAGTCTGAAATGTATATGCCAACATACTTTTATAGAATTGGACGACCATAAGTACCATGAATAAGAATTTATCGTGCATGAACAGTGAAGGATGAGTAACCGTAACTCTTGGTGTTTAGGCCTACTACCTACATGAGTACATCTTCCAACGTGGGCAGGTTTTTTCAGTTGCTCGTGGATGTATAGTCACAGGGTTGCAGTAACTGCACTCCAGTCAACTGAGTGCAAAATGTTTCACAATTAAATTAAAAAGTAACAAATTCGAAACACTCCCATTAATTTAAAGTAGTAGAAAATTTAAAATAAATAAAGAATATGTTACTAAGTATCTGTGCTCACTTTAGGTTTCATCTTGTGAGTATTTCTAAACATTGAAGTTATCGAACGCAAACTTCCGTTCATGTGCAGTCACGGACAGTGAAATATGGACACTTCTTCAGGGGCAGCAACAAGCAAATCATCGATTAGTCGTACCACTCCCTTCAATTGAATCAGTTGGCTTTCTTCTGCGTGTGACGTCACCTGGCTGGCTGGAAGGCGATGCACCACCACCTGTATAAACTAATCTATGAAGCTGCACAGCAGTGAAGCCGACTTTTCCAAAGTCTTTATTTCACGGTCGTGATTTAAGGGGTAGCAAGACCGAAATGGAGGGTAAATCATACCTGTATGCTCAACAAAAATATGAACTTGTCAATTTCGATTTATTTCGTACCCACATGGGGAAAAAAGGTGGTGAAATGCAATAGACTGGGGTTTTCCAACGCAAAGTCACGCATCGCCTACCATTTGCTCTGGTCGGCCCATTCCCAGGGGAATCCAAAATTCTGTAAAGCGGGGGGAGAGGGGGAGATACTCTACCAAACTTTTATATGAAAATGTGTCTTATGCCCTAACATAAAAAAAAAAAAACTAGCGTCCTCGACCGTTACAACCATTGACTGAATGTGTGTAGCTTTTAGTCAATTCTAAGAGAAAAATTACGATCTGAAATGCTTTCAGGAAAGAAATCGTGAAATTTTACAGCAGTCGGCGTTGTCGGAAGGGGGCTGTGACTAGGTTATTACACAATTTCTAACTGTAAAGCATTTTTAAAAGAGGGTGAGTCGTAGCTTTCCCAGGGATGTCAATAGGCGATTACGGTAAATTAAAAAATGTAAATCTCGTAAAAAATATGGGCATCTGCATAATGCTAAATCCCCCCCTACCCATTCCTATATTACTTGTTTCGTTTACGAAAAGTAACTGTAGCATGCAGATGTAACGACATTAAGAGACTAAAGATACGTTTGAAATCACAGCCAACCGCTGTGACAAAAAGTCTAGCAAACGTACAGTTCCAGGAATTATTAGTGAAGGATTTTTTTATTCCATGAACGGACGACTGTCAGTGTGAAACCAACCAAACCTGCCATTTCAACAACATATTTGCCATTAAGATTTGATTTTAAACAAGTATGGTGATAAATAAATCACTTTTAACTCCTCCGGTTACTACATTACTTTAACCATTACTGTTAACATTATACTTTTAGCAAACTTTAATTTACACTTTACTTACCTGCTACCTCCGGTTAACAAGGTTGTCGACCAACATTTTTGCATAGAGATTTTACTGTAAACATTAACGCAAGATTTTACTTATCCCCCCCCCCATCCCAACCTTCGGTGTAGAGAAGTTATGGGTTTAAATGTTACTTTAAGTGAGATTTTACTTTAAACTCTATTTACCCCCTCCCCCCATACT
Organism: Lithobius niger; assembly: GCA_023313725.1. Lineage (NCBI taxonomy): Eukaryota > Metazoa > Arthropoda > Chilopoda > Lithobiomorpha > Lithobiidae > Lithobius > Lithobius niger. Next base: position 44,527 of record JAHWFP010133369.1, read on the forward strand.
ACCCCGGTAGATATATTTCCAACATTTTACTTATAAACTTTGCCCCCCAATCGACTTTCGGTAGACCCAACATCTTCCCCAGCAATATTTACTTTAAACATTACTGTAAGCAAGATTTTTCTTTCCATTTCCTACCTTCGGTAGACAAGATAATACATCACATCTTTTCTAGCAAGATATTACTTTAAACTTTATTGCCGCCTACCTCCAGTAGAAAAAACCCCACTATTCACCTATCGCCGGTCGACAAT